>ML802539.1:205018-215091 GCA_009831015.1 Picea engelmannii | reverse complement strand
AAAAAAATAAAAATTGATATAATATGAATAGTAATCAATTTGATCTTTTTATATTTAATTAATCTCAAATTAAAATGAATTCACATTAATTAATTCAAAATAAAACCTAAATAAAAAAGAATATCTTATAATTATTTTTTTTCAATATTACATTGTATTGCCTCTAAATAAAACATAGTTACCAAATTTGGCCGAATTAGCCCAAAAAAAAATCGAAAATTGGAGTATCAAGTTGGTTGGTTGATTAGTACGGAAATTCTAATTCGATTCGACTCAGTTGACTGACAAGAAATTCTGGAAATTCTAATTTCATTCAGTTGACCGACAAGAAATTCTGGTTGTGTTTGTATGCAAGGTTTTTTCGCTATGAAGTATGGATCATAACGGGAAGGTAAGTAAAGCTACATATAAAATATCACTCAGACAAAACTCAAATTCTTCACCATGAAATTTACATTTATATAAATTGATTTTGATAAATTAGATATTAATATAAATTGATTTTGATAAATTCGATATTAAAATAAATTTATACTTTTATTTATATTTATCTATAATTCATGGACCTGCATCACTCTCTCCAGTAATGTAAAACACTCGAGATGTAAGCTTTCCCACTGATTTAACAGAAAATCGTACGAATACTCTGCTCCGCTGCAAGTTCAATTCGAGTAGGGCTTTGGTTTAGACATAAATTTAAGTTAACTGTAATTCTCAATAAGTTAACTATAATGGTCTCAGAGTTGCCACAAATCCGAGGATGTATTTATATAAGAGAAGCCCATTCCAACTGGTGCCTCTAATTCCTAAATAAATAAATGAAAATAGTCAAAAGAAACAATAAGAAAAAACTGTATTCATTTACATGTCTCTTATATAAACATAACTAGAATTTTTTATCCTCATTTCCAGCCCTCTTCTTCAAATAAGTCAATGCATATTGATGTCCATATAGTTTCATAGGGTTTTAACACTGTTTTTGGACATTGTGAAAGAGCTTTTATGGTTCCTTCATGTTGGTTAGCTTTTTGTTTTCATTAAACCTGCACATAAAATAAATAAAACATGAAAGTAAAACCCCTCAAAAAGAGGGCAAACAACTAAATACATAAATGAAAATAAGATTGTTTGTTTCTCTTCCCCTTCAATGCCAAATCGAAGACTAAAGATTGTTTGTTTCCCTTCCCCTTCAATGCCAAATCAAAGATTGTTTGTTCCTCTTCAATGCCAAATTGATTTTCTTCATGGGAAATGAATAATTATGCTCAGCCCTAACCTTGACTTGGGTCTGTGGAAGGTCATGAAAGATTTCTCTTCAGTCCTTCATGTTTGAAAGTATCTTCTTTATACATAACAAATTGTCATTCTCATGTAAAACTATGTCCTTTGTTGTAGTATCTAATTCTATTTGTAGCTTTTATAACACTACTGAAAACCATTTTTGAATATTTTTGAAGTTTTTTTTAGGTTTTGAATATAATAATTCTACACTATGATTTTTTTAAATTTTGAAAAAATAATATATTTAAGTATTTGTAAAATGTATACTTTCGAAATTTTTCCATATTTGATTTTAGGTTTAGGTTGTTTAATTTTTTCATATACAATTGGAACTTGCTTAAATTTTGAAAAAATAAGAACTTGGTCAAATTTTGAAAAAATAATATATTTAAGTATTTATAAGATGTATATTTCCAAAAAATTTCAATATTGAATTTTAGGTTGTCTAATTTTTTCCCTCTCCAATTGGAACTTGGTAACTATGATATGTATATGGCTCAAAACACATAATAAAAGAGAGGAAAAGATACAAGTTCTCAGAGAAGTTACTTTTCGTAGTAAGATGGGAAGGAATAAAGAGGAGTCAAGTCATGTACATGGTAGAGATTAGACGAAGCAATTATGATACAAATTATGAAACAAACCACAATGTATGTACTCCCAGAGAAGAGAAGAAGCAATTATGGTACAAATTCTGGAACAAATCACAATGTCTGTACTCTCACTAGTAATCATAGGAATGCTACATAGTGAGTATATTCTATGTATTTTGCAGACTTGTGAAAGCGATGCAGATAGTCTTTCTCTTTTAATGTTGATGTTTTCCCAGTAAGCGTTCTCCCCGGTAATACATTGTGTTTATTTGTGTGTGGAAATTATTTCCAAGTCCCTCGAATGTCTATAACATTCCACTTGCTCAGATCATATTAGTAGGTTGTGACTCCTGTCATTTCCTGCATTGCAATGTTGTATATGGTGATGGAAATCCGTTTCTTACCCGGAAAGGAACTACTACACAAACTCCCTGGGTTCGTAGAAATAATTTAAGCACTGCAGATTACATATAGAAGGTATTGAAAAGCATACAGAAGGTATTGACCAGAAGTAATTTAAGAAGATGGGCTATAATGGTCAAAGGCCTCGTTAAGAAAGGGAATGGAATAATAAATCCTATATAAATAAATTGAGTATATATTGAGTGTAGACATGGATTTGGGGTTTTGGTATTTTGAAGATATTGAAGAACTGTAGTTGAATCTGTATAATCTGAGTGTCTTAAGGTTTTTCAAGATTTCTGAATACATTTATACATTTAAAATTACAATTTAAATAACAGAAAATTTCAATTTCACAAAAATACAATTTAAATAATAAAAAATTGCAATTTTACCCATATTTAAAGATAAAATATTTAGATAACACCTCAAAAATAATATTCCAAAAAATCTTTTCATCATTTTCCTTTATCTGTTTCGTAAAGAAATCAATACTCCTTTTGAAATAGCCAAAAAAAAAAGAGCTATCCACAAATACGCCTTTTGAAATAGCCAAAGGAAAAGAGCCCTCCACACCTCCACTCCATAGAGAGAAGTCCTTTAAGGAATGAGAGAAAGGACAACATTTAAGTGGAAGAATGGATATTGGAGAAGGGAAAAAGTTAGAAGGTAAGTGCATTCCAAAAATTAGATTATTAGTAGTAGAAGAAGAGTAGGAATTCTAAACAATTGCCATTGGCGTTTGGTCCTCTTTCATTATACATCAAACAAAAAGACCAAGAAATATGCAAATTTAGTGAATGCATTATTTCTTGTTGTTTGACATCATTACAATAGAAGACGAATTGACGTCATTGTTGTCCATGTTCTTGTTCTTTATATTGGAATTAGAACCATTGTGTAGTGTGGTAGAATGTTAGACTGGAATCAGAGTAGAATTTGTGCATCCATTACAAAAACCATAGATATTAGGTGTTAGAGGTTGCATCACAAACTTTACCTAAAGACTCAAAGGTACAATATACCATGAAATTCAACTCATCATAAGCAAAAGGGTGGGGTAACCATTTAGCCGCATGTTGTGATAGGCATCAACAACCTCAGTTTTCTTTTTTATTTACTTGGAAAGGCCTCTCTCCAATAAAATGGATCCTCCTTTTTTTTCTTCTATAAAAACTTATTGGGTTGAATCTTCTCCTTAATTTTGATCCTTGGCTAGTCTTTTCCAAGCAGACCTTGAATTTTCTTAGTTTTGTACGGTTTGCATCTTGTTTTTATACACTTAGACAAAAATTGAGAGTGATTTTGGTCATCAGTCAAGTTCTTCTAAACTCCTCCATACACCGAAGGAGTTATCTTCAAGTGATCTGGTACCCATCGGAGTACTTCCCTCAAACTCCCCTGAAACACTAAGTTACTAACAGCTGAACTTCGTAAAAACTCCTCCGGTTTGACTGGAGAAGTTCTTACAAACTCCTCCGACACTTACTGGTACAGTTCGCATTAATACCTCGGATATACACCGGAGACTTTCCCACAAAGTCTTTCGGTACATACCAAAGTGCTTCCCACCAAAGTCTCTGATGAAACCGGAGACCTTTCCATCAACACCTTCGGTTCACACTGGAGGCACTCGCGACATTGCCTACTGTGGAGAAATCCAATCCACTCCGGTTGCATTTATTGCATGCCACAGTTATAAAAGGGTGCTCTCCTCAATCATTTAGCCACAATTCTGTCAAGCTCCCATGAGGATTAGGAGAGAGAGAGCATAGAAGTGAGTACAACGTTAAGCCATTGAAGGAGTGAGATCATCACATCGTCAAATTACCCCTATCCACGTGCCATTCGACCTCCAGGTATGCCCTTAAGCCTTTTCTCGCATTTACTTATTCAAAAATTAGGGTTTGGTTTTTCGTTTCTAACCAGGGTCTTATTCATACTAGACGGGATTTCCATCCTGTCCAATTGTCCCCTCGGATTCCATTCCACCGACTATCATCTTTAGCTCTCCATATTTTGAACCTGTAATGTTGTTCCCTGTCCAGTTTTGACCTTTCCCATCACCTTTCCTGAATGACAAACTGTCTTGGGCATGCCAAACTTCTCTTGCAATGCCAAACAAATCATGGGAAAACCCTCTTAGGGAAGAACCCCTAATCAGTCATTGCTCCCTCCTTGTATGATAAATACAACGATTTTAAAGCCATCCAGTGGAGCTATAATGCCATCAAACCCGTGGATGTATCAAACTCCTATCCTCGACCCTTAGCACGATGAATCTCATGCCCTAGATCACTCTTTCATTAACCCATAACTTATCCTCCAAGCTCGGCGAGAATCGAGCCCTGGTCTCTTGGTCCTTAGTTATTGAAGCCCCAAAATTCGAACCGAAAACTCGTTGTCCAAGCTAAGTCATTCTCAGAAGGAACTCTTTGTAACAGAAGTACTTGACAAATTTGTTGTCTGTGACAACCAGAGAGTTTAAAATGAACTGCTCCAATCCAACCGGAGGCCTTTGCACAAACTCCTCCAGTCCATGTGGAAGACTTGACATAAACTCCTTTGGTCTTCGCCGGAGGAGCTAATATAATCTTTGTCGGTTCAGAAAACTTGCGATGAACTTCGGCAGTGCCACCATCACACTTTCTATCATCTCCTCCGATGTGTTTGGAGGTCTTTACGTGATCTTCTTCGGTATTAACTCTTAACCACCTGTGCAGTTAACAAGAATTCCTCTAGATTAGACTAGAGAAATTTGCACAAATAGCTTCGCTGTGTTCAAAGGATTTCACACGAACTCGTCATGTGTACACTAGAGCTTTTCACAAAAAATTATTCAATATACACCAGAGTAGTTCATATGAATTGCTCGGGTCCCAAATTTTCAAGCCAACTTATAGGGTAATCTTTAACCAAACTATTTGTATTTTTTCATTGGCTTCTCACTATCATCGTGTGATGATGATATCTCACCTAGCATTAGCACAAACGACTCCTCTCTTATTTCACATGGTTACTTAAATAGACTTATTTTTATGCATATGAAACTATTGGTATAATAATGCCCATTTCATTACTTGGGTTTATTTTTGGAATAATTTCATCTATGTTTTGTAGATTTTGATATGTCTCCAAGGAAGAAGGAAATTAGCAAAGCACCTACCATAGAGGCCTCCAAGAATGGAGAATGGTCACCAGCATGAAGATGAGCTTGATGTCACAGGAGCAATGTATGACAACACAACCAGATTTCTGGAAAAAGAGGAAGATTCACTCAAGTGGGGTGACATTTATTAAATGTTCAAGAAATAGAATTTTATCATGGATGTGAAAGATCAAGACGAACTCAAAATTTTCAAGAACATCAGGAAATCTCGAAGTCATAGAGTAGCATCTCAGGCTGGTGTGAGTAGCATCTCAAGCTAGTGTATTCCCCTGTGTTGATGCTATTGCCTAGATCCTTAAACACATGGACTTAGGAAATAGGTACATCTACAATGCTCAGGGAGATCCTATAGCCTCCTTCCAACCCACAAATCTAGCCAAGTGTTATCATCTAAAGAAAAGAACCTGAAATCTAGATAACAAACTTCTCGATGGGTTCAAGCATATGACGAGAGACCTGTGTCGCATCTGGTATAAGCTAGATACGAAGTTTAAGCTTAGACAAACTGGTGGATACCCTACAACCATACTAAGGAAGCCATATCAATACATGATGACTATGTTATGCAGGTTGTATGGATAGCTAGATGCCTCCAAATTCCTGTTATCATATATGCCCATGATTCACTACTGTGCAGATGAAGGATCGTCTTTAAAATGGGTCGACATTTTGTCAGCAAAATTAGTAGAGACCATCCCATCAGTTGTGGAAGCATAGCCCGAGACTTTTCAAACTTCCATGCATCTTCATACCTCATAGATATAATGTGTGTTCTGCACCAATACACGAATATGGGTTGGGCATGGTAGCCAACAAACCCAACCATACGCGTATACTGCAAAGTGCTCTTGGAGAATTATTACAAAATATAGTATCACCATATATGCAAGCACTTTGTGACCCCTTTGTGTGAATTTATTTTATGCATGCCAGCCCCGTGTTTGACCAATAAAGCACTAGCTATAATCCAAAGCATAGGAGCTTGGTACCTAATGGAGGATGGCAGATTTATTAAAATATACATAGCCATGGAAGCACCACATATCCTTCCTTGATTTTTCCCAAACAAACTAGTGGTCCAGGAAGTAGCGTATCAGACGATGATCAATGGAGCCGGGGAAATAATCTATAGGGATAAGAAATCTATTTTTGCACCTCTCCCATTGTGGATTGGTTCCTACTCATTTCCCAACACCAAAAAATCCCAAGCTGAAGTGGATACACTCCTTTCATGCCACTTCGGGGAAGAGAGGTTCAGGAAGTATGACCCAGAGAAAATATTCAAAGAACACTTCAATCATCTTGGCATGCCCTAAGAATAGACATTAGAAGTATGGGAGGAGGAAGAGGTCCATTGCGAAGCCAAGACCTACCACGAAGTAATTGCTAGAAGACAAGGAAAACCCATTGGAAGAATCATTGAAGAAGAAAAGGCAGGAGAGGAGGCCAAGAAGAAAGCATAAGAAGAGGCATCATCGAAGGAATCTACTGCAACTACATCAATGCATTCAGGATCAACAGAAGAAGAAGAGACAGTAATAGGAAAGAAGAGGTGAAAGAAAGAAATGACACACCAGAAAAAGGAAGATGTGGTAGAGAAGAAAATAAAAAAAGATGAAGCCAAAGCTAAGGGTAAAGTTGATGCAGCAATGACAACAACAAAGAGAGAGGCTGCAAAAAAATAAAATGTCAAGAAAGAAGAAAAGGAAGCGAAAAAAAAAAAAAAGCAATATAGAAACTAGCAAGTGAAGCTATAGAAAAGGAAGTCGAGGAAGAACGAAAAAAGAAAGATGAAGAAGCAAGGAACAATGATGCAACACCGATGGAAACTGATATCCCAAAGATATCAACACCAGGTTCCAACAGACATGCTCGATTCACTGGGCTTGAACTGGGGCTTTGTACCCCATTCAAGCTAAGCAAAGTGCACAACCTAAATAAGTTCACATATGAAAAGGCCACAGGCAGGATCATGCAAGAGAAAATAAGGAAAGTGTCTATCATAGGGGGGAAATCCAATATCAGTACTCATGCAAACCCTAGTGACAAAAGACATCAATAAATATCCAATCTCCATAGCCTATGTTGGCATCACTTTCATGATGGAAACAAAATATAACATCAATAGCTTATACCATCAAAATATAGAGAACGAGGAAAGAATTAGTGAGCTAGAGGAATAACTCAAATGAGTAAATATAGATGAAGGTAGCCTGCAAAGCGTAAAAGATAGTACAAATAAAGTTAGGGTAGAGATAGAAGATGCCATTGTAGATATGTACGCCCACCTGCACCTATTTCAATAGATAGCGACTAATATTATGGAACAACATAGTGAAGTGCAAGTCAAAAACACCTAGTTCAATATTATCCATGAAGGCATAAACAATGTTGACAGATGGATTGCAGAG
Source organism: Picea engelmannii (assembly GCA_009831015.1). Classification (NCBI taxonomy): domain Eukaryota; kingdom Viridiplantae; phylum Streptophyta; class Pinopsida; order Pinales; family Pinaceae; genus Picea; species Picea engelmannii. The sequence continues at coordinate 207,235 of ML802539.1, read as the reverse complement.
AATCTGGATGCACCAGTTGAGCTTCCATTCCCCTCAAGCATCGACATGAAGGTCGATGTCACTTCACTAGATCGTTTCCAACAAGTTGGGAAGAGAGAAGACATGGAGACAACTAGCTAAATGGCTATTTATTCATGACTACATAAGGTGGCACAAGACTTGACAAGAAAGTATTTCTCCCTCCCTTGGAAGAACTTGGAAAAACTATCATTATGGAAGAATTGATAGATAAGGTACAAGAGAGTACGAGTCACAGGTGAGAGGCAACTGAATCAGCCACCAAGGTGATGACGGACTTGATTGAACAACATCTCATACAACCTAGTAAAGTTTATACCTTGATTTAGGACTTCATGGCTACCCTAGAAAAGGACATGCAAACTCTCAATGACAACATGGTTTTTCATCAAGCTGCTCTAAAGGAGTTAACATATCGTCGGATCATCATGCATTATGTTCAATTAGAATATGGACTACCTACATCCAAGATAAGAACACATAAGTGAGACATGATAGAAAATTTGGATTCTGTAATATACCAGATATAAAATGTATGCAGAACTGAAATAAAATGCTAGTAATGGCAGAATAACAGCAATATAACCATAACATTCACCACAATAACACTAAAATGATATAAGAATAACAACAGAAATAGCACTTTGAATCTGAAAGCAATGTTCACGGGCCTCTTCAAGGGGGAAACCTCCAGTTGAGTAGAGCTCTATTACAATAATATCCAAGCTAGGTTTCTCATACCCTCGACTCCTATTTATACTAAAAAAAATCATCTAGAGGAAGATCCTTCTAGAAGCGGAACCTTCTATTAGGTCTTCTTACATCCGCCTTATTCTATTTTATTGAAAGGCCTTATTAATATTGACCTTTATTACATCTGAATATATTGTTCTACCTATGTGCGGGTTAGGACCCTAACATATCCGCCCCTTAAAAACAACCTTGTCCTCAAGGCTTGAGATGAGAAAATTGTTGCAGAATGGTAGCTGGTTCCCAAGTGGCATCTGCTGGAGTTGTATCTTTCCACTGTACTAGCACTTCCTTGATCATTCTCTAACGTAGGCAACGCTCACGTTGGTCCAAAACTGATTTTGGTTGTAGCCAAATGGATCCTTCTTCAACTAACTCTGGAAGGTTGGTTTGAATTTGGCACTTAGCTCCAATCACCTTTTTTAAGCATAAAACATGAAAAACAGGATGTAGCTTCAAATTGTTGGGCAAAGCTAACTGATAGGCAACTTGTCCCACACGCTTGAGTACGGTATAAGGACCATAAAATTTGGTAGCTAGCTTTTGACAATGCTAGGTCAACCACCTAGACCTTCGAGGCACCCGGTAAGTATGAGAGAACTGAAGGTGGCTTCTATCCATATACCTCTTCAAAAGGAGTCATGCATGTAGCTGTATGGTATGAAGTGTTGTACCACCATTTAGCTAGGGGTAACCATTGAGCCCACTGATTTTTCTTTTCTGAGGAAAAACACCTCAAATATGTTTCCAAACACTTGTTGACAACTTTCATTTGGCCATCAGTCTAGGGATGATAAGTTGTGCTAAGATGCAATTCGATGCCTTGTATCTTGAACAATTCTTGCCAAAAATTGCTTGTGAAAGTTGGGTCGCGATCAAAAACAATAGAGTGTGGCATGCCATAAAGCTTGAAGACCTGATCCATGAAGATTTGAGCCACCATGGATGCTGTAAATGGGGGTTGAAGGGTGCAGAAATGAGCATACTGTTGGTTGTGGACCTTGATTATCTTCCTGATTCAGAGGTCCTTGCTTTCAGCCATGTTTATACCCCATGAAGTATTTAAACCCTAGAAGTATGTACACTCTTCCACACGGGGGAGTGCAGAGGGGGGGTACCCCCTCTGCGGGGTCCGGGGGGGCTATCCCCCTGGCTGGGGGGTCTGGGGGCAAGCGGGCCCCTAGCAGGGGTTCGGGGGAAAAGCCCCCGAAGAAAAAATTGCCTTGTAAAAGTATATTGTAATTTCATTGTAAATCTGGACCGTTCATTATAAGGTTGCAGATCTAACAATAGAGATTATGTTAGAGTTTTTTTCCCTAGAAGGCAACCCTCTTTTATGAGGGAAATGTATTGCGGCTATGGATGATGGTGAATATTGTATTCTGAGAGAGGAGACTGTGAGAGAAAGAAGAGGAAGTTACAACGGGTTTTGTTGTAGGTTGTATCCCT
>ML802539.1:84557-184217 GCA_009831015.1 Picea engelmannii | reverse complement strand
ATCACTCTTTCATCGTGGTCGGTCTGCACTGGCGGTATGTACATTTTATTAATTGACTTGCATACATACAAGTATATCACAGGCTCCTGGCCTTCAACACTTAGGCTCCCCTGGCCTAACAAAACTCATAAGCCTACAGCTTAGTCAAAACTTGGCTCACCAGCCTATAGAACATATTTACAATTCTTTTTCATATAACATGATCTGTAATGGGGCTCGGCCTTGGGGACACTACAAAGGGGGCATTCCGCTCATTCTGAACACACCCCCTCCAAGCCCTAGGATGATTTCCTTTGATTGGAATGACCTTGTTGAGCCTCGTCTTCCTTCCTCCGCACCCTTTCAAATAAGGGTTGAAGTTAATTCAACAAAAAATTATCGATGTATTGTGGATGAAGGAGCCTCTGCAAGTATTTTATCCTCCTCAGTTTGGAAAGTCTTGGGATCTCCCAAGCTTGTGTCTACATCACATGAGCTATTGGATTTTGACAAACGTTCTAGTGAATGTTTGGGGATTCTTCCTCAGTTTCCTATCTCGTTAGGAGGAAAGATTGTCTATGTCGATTTTATAGTGGTACAAGGCCCGTTAGATTTCAATAGGCTTCTCGGGCATGATTATGTATATGCTATGAACGCTATGGTATCTACGCTCTTCCGGGTGATGCAATTCCCTCACAATGGAAGCATTGTCACTATCGACCAGCTGGCATCTGATAACCACCATCCTAATTCGACATTATTTTAGACTACCCATTTATATGTTCCTAGCATTCGTGTAGACTCTACCCCACCACGAGTTAATTATGTGGCATCTTATCCTCGGTGTTCAATTGCTTATGAGAAGGAACCTGTGCAATCATGTTTTCCTTCTTGAGACTTGAAATCAACAATTGATCCATTAGTGTAACCAATCGGGGCATGGGAGCCCTTGCTTCCCCCTCTTGGTCCAAGTGGGCTTGAGTATCCTTCTGAGTCTGATCTCATTGTTAGTAGATCCTCAATCCCTAGTGATCGTGATTCTTCACTGATAGACTCTGCCAGTCCTGGCCAGAACCTCCATCATCATATAGAGTATGGTCAGTTTACTTCATCCTTTGGGACTGTCGACCCTCGTTTGTGTAATTTCTTGGAGTTTGAATTTCCTTCAAATGAGGCTATCCTGGAAGCCATGACTACAGTTTCTATACCGCAAGAGGACTTACACCGTGATTTGTCTTTTCTTCCCTTTAGGGAGACTTCCCAAGTTGACTATCGAAGAGACTCTTGGTCTGAGCCTAACAGCAGGCTCTACCTGAACCAGTTTCATACATGAGTCGTAGCCCCCATGGGTCTTCTTTTAATCCCTTTTCAGACCCTCTAAACATGAAAATATTGCAGAGCGATCTTGTGGCCTTTCACTCTTGTTAAACTGAAATTTGAAGTCACGTCTATTCTGTGATATTTTACCCCTTTTTCGGTCCATACGATCAACTGTACAAACAAAGGTATACTCTAGAGGCCTTAGATCTCTAGAAGAGTATCCTCAGGTATAAGTTTAACCCTTTTCTGGGCCTGAGGGACTAAATGTATGGAAAAGGAACCCCCACGGAGTCCATAGTTAAGCTCTTTTCAGACTCCCTAAAATTGAAAAGATTGTCGAGTGACCTTATTCTTTCACACTCATTAAAATGGTCCAGAAGAACATTCCTAACGGAGTCCATAGTTAAGATTTTTTCAGACTCCTTAAAAATGAAAAAATGGCCGAGTGATCTTGTCTTTATCACACTCGTTAAAATGGCTTTGAATAGACGTCTTTTCTGTGATAATTTACCCCTTTTTTGAACTGACTAGACTACCTTCGAAAAAGGTACCCCAGTGGAGTCTCCTTTTACGTTTTCCAGACTCTCTAAATATGAAAAACCGTCGAGATTACCTTGTCTGGGCTCATTAAACTCACATCAAAGGACGTTACCATTGTGTGTTTTATTAATCGCATTTGCATACCTATGTCTTTGGCCTAATACTGGCTCCATGTTGCTCTCAAATGAACCATCTAAAGCATGCCTTATACGCAAGCCCTGTAGCACTTTGCCTCTGCATCTTGACACCTTTGGCCCACTGGAGGATTTTTCCCGAGTGTCCTTACTTTGAAAATTTGAACACCAGTCTTGTCCCTGCGCCTTGAACTTGTATGTTTGCAACACTCATTCCTCCTTTGTAACATAACATTTTTTTATTCTTTTTCCAAAATTATTGAAAAAGACAAAAAAATCAAATATACCCCAAAAAGAGGAAGGGAAAAGTCTTTTTTTTATTGGAAGCATAATGAGTCACCCTTGGATCAAGCACATTTGTCTGTTTGTTCATCAAACTCTAGGATTTAATACGACCTTAGGAAGCTTTTCTCGCTACATAGAGTTGTGTCCTCCTCCGTTTGGTTATTCTTCCAAACATATGGAGAGTTTGCATTGTCTCCTGCCTCGTAAACTTGTGTTAATGCCATGCTACCCAAGTCTCATCAGTTGGCCCCTCTACAGTTTGTCTCTTGCCATCATGCCTGGCCATCCTGAATGTCCAATCAAGTCTTTGTTCGAAATCAATGAAGCCTTTAGTATGATCATCAAGATTCTCTATTCCATGACCGACGAGCCGTTGAAGACCTCTGGGTAGTGAAGTCGTACACTCATATTACACTCCTACCCGAGTTTTGAAGATTTTTGAAGTTTTTTCTCGAGCTCTGAAGACCTCATCTCCAACCATCAGGCCTTATAAACTTCTAGAATATGGATACTCTACACGTATATCTTTTTGATTTCGAGATGTAGCTCCGCTGTGTATTTCTCACGGCTACACTTTATATAGTTATATGATATGGATCTATAGTGTATTTGATTGGTAGCCATGATTTTATTTTATCTCGAGCATGGGTATGCCCACCTCGGTGAGACAATTATTATTTTGTAGACGACACCTCTCGATTTCTGGTCCCTGGGCTCACTTGTTCGGCACATCGGTGAATATTGTTAATATATTTCGACCATCAGATGCTCTTCTGACCTCACACATTAGGGGGCATCTGTTATAACCCTAATTTGCACCAGACATACTTACCTGGCATCAGGCCATCTCAGATTCCTTCTGTGCCAAAACACTGCTGAACAACTCTTCTTAAAAACCCCTTTTATAAAGGCCCACGCACCCTGCTACATTGTTGAAAGAGTGTACATGCTAGCTGACCCAAGAAAGCCCACGTGTACCTACAAAAGCATGAAAAAAGGAAATTTGTTGACGGAACATACAGCTTTGGGTAAGTTAACTAAACCTTTCGTCCATGCATGGCCGAAAATTCGACCAAATACCTAGATTCTTCTAGCCTATAAAAGAAGGGTTAGGGGTCCCATTTGTTGGAGGAGAATCATAGTAAAGAGACTATACCTGATTGAGCATTCCTTTTGTCCCAACCTTTAGACATCCTTGTGCAAAGAGAAGTATAGAGAAAAGCAGTTGGAAGACAGTGGAAGAAGAGCCCAGGAGCAGGATCGAGGAGCAGTAGCCGACTTTATCATTGTAAGGTATCATTGTGAAGTTAATAAAAGAGCTACTTTTCCTATCCCGCGATATGAGATTGTCATTATTGGAATATTGAGTGTATGATTGATTAAATCTCTAACCCATTAGTTCATAGATCAAATGCATGTGGAGTTCTTTGTTTGTCTTTAGTGAATGCAGGGCAGCAATGGGAGGAGAGTTGTAGTCAAAGAATGACCAAGCACGAAAAGGGATCGACATCAAACACGAATAATAAGGTACATCAACTTAATCTCTTGAGCCTTGTATTTACATATGAGTAATGGGGGTCTAGGCATGGGATGATGGTAAAAAGTAAGAATCTTTAGGTCATTTATGCATGAATGATAAAACCCTTAGTGCTAGTCCATAGGAGGGATTTCCCACCCACAACACGTATAAAGAGAAGTAATGTTCCATTTGGGTTACCCAACTAGTGGGGTTCGAGCCATCAAATTTGGTCACATCCACCCGCGAAAGGCGTAGGTCATGTTGAAAGTGATGGTTCTGCAAGGTATGGGAATGAGAGGAATGGTCACCTTCAGTATGTGGAGGTGAGGAAGAGGAAGGGTTATCCGTAGGGATATGCAGTTTGGTGCAGAGTGCCGAAAAGACTGATTCAAGCTGGGTGGTGAGGTCTTATTTGATTTCCCCCATTGAGGATTGCATGGTTGTATTGATGGCAACAACATTGGCACTAAGTTGTTTCACTTCTTGCTGGGTCTCAATGAGACCAGATTGAAAGGTGTTGAAGCGAGCTTCCAAGTCTTGGCTACAATTATGGGCCATGAGGATGAGGAAACTGAAAAGTGGTGGGCGGGGTAAAAAATTTTGGCCAAAAAAATGATATGGATGAATGTGATAAGGGCGAAGAGATGAATCCAATGGAATAGGTCTCAAATAATGGTGAAAAAAATTCCAGACTTTTTTTTTTTTTACAGAGTTATACTCCGATCTAAAGAATACTGCAGAGAGGAAATGCCCAAATTCTTAACCATAAAGAAATGTGTATTTACTTGGCAAACCGAACACAGTTGCACGGCTATAGATCTTGTTTGTTTTAATTAGTTTATGTTTCTGTCCCCCAAGGGTTAGGTATTCAAGGGTTCTTCAGACAAGGGTTTTCTCTGTGCTATAGCTCTCTAATATATGTGCGGGGTCCAATAGTAATACTCGACCCAATATCTCAGGGAACTAACTAAGGAGGATAGACTGTACCCTTAGTCGTACTACCCGACTACCCAGGTACTAGAGAGTATCTTCCCGAGTATTGTTCTCGGTGACACTATAGTAGTCAGGTGGTCGATCGATTTATCTAAAGAGGGCTTCAGGAAATCTAGGCTGATCCGTACACAGGTGTTGCTTGATGCACTACCACTCGAAGGGGTACCAACAGTGGTTACAAGGGTGGCCAAGAGATGTGCGCTTAAGTACCACTTGTATTTCTTGCATGTATAAATCCCTCAATCACGGTTTTATGCACGTAACGACAGATCTCTATGGCTTAAAGACGTTGGAATATGTCTCTACCCTAAAACAAAAATTTAACCCACACTTTCTGCCGAGGAAAGTGCTCTGATACCACTTGTAACATACCAGATATAAAATGTATGCAAAACTGAAATAAAATCCTAGTAATGGCAAAATAACAACAATATAACCAGAACATTCACCACAATAACACTGAAATGATATAAGAATAACAATAGAAATAACACTTTGAATCTGAAATCAATGTTCATGGGCCTCTTCGAGGGGGCAACCTCCAGTTGAGTAGAGCTCTATTACAATAATATCCAAGCTAGGGTTCTCATACCCTCGACTCCTATTTATACTAAAAGGAAGCATCTAGAGGAAGATCCTTCTAGAAGCAGAAGCTTCTATTAGGTCTTCTTACATCCACCTTATTTTATTTTATTTTATTGAAAGGCCTTATTAATAGTGACCTTTATTACATCTGAATATATTGTTCTACCTATGTGTGGGTTAGGACCCTAATAGATTCGCTATTAACTATCTCTTATTTTGTATTTTTCCAACCATTTTTGGCTTTGTCTTCTTTCGCACATGTGTCAAACAACTAGTAAGGGAAGTTGAAAGATCTTTTGTAATTATTTCTTGGGGAATCCAAGAGGATACTTTTGGGATTTAGTATTAATGGTATTAATAATAGGAGAGACCCATTTGGAAAGGAAGTTTTGGCTCTCAAGCTTTGTATACACTCGAGAAATTATTTTCTAAGAAAATACTTGGTTAACTAATATTAAGAAGCCCTTAGGGCCAAATTTTTATAGAGAGAAAATTTGTGTGTGTTGTTGTTTGTTATGAACTACTTCCACCAGAATGTTTTTTTCCACATAGGTCGTAAGAACATGATTTTATTATATACCTTTTTGATGTAGTAAATGTTATTCTTGTAGCTTTGTTATTCTTTCTCATATTTAATGTCCTGAGCACATGAGCTTCTTATGTATGCAAAAATATGAATTAGACTATTCTGTTTATAAAATTGTATGCATGTGTTATCTAACTTTGCACCATTGCTACAACTATCTCATTAAAGGGTTTTTTAAAATTTAGTGTCACTTCAGCTCACTTGGTTACGATAATTTGATCCTATCTAGGATAGGATAGGTTAGAAGTATGTTATATTTCTTTTATGCATTTACATAGTCTTCATCTACATTTTCATTCACATAACCATCCACCTTTTTACCCTAACAACCAATAATGACAATCGGTCCAAAATACCAATAGGTCTCCTAAACTAAATGATGCATAGTCTAATTAGGACCATATACCAGGGAGTACCCCTTACTGTTCTTTGGCACTTCCTCCCCATCACGAGGCCTTCACTTAATGAACATGTGACATACCACCTTTGTTTAGGGGATATTAAAGAATACCCTTAATTTCAGTAGATATTGATAAATACCTCCAAAAATCCTTTTTGTTGAACCCCCCTCCCAATACATATTTCCAATGAAAGAAACCCCTATTTTTACTAGATTCCCCTTTCTATATCCCCCCAATACCTATAAACCCCCTGATACCCCACATCCCCCGCAATACCTACAATATATTGACTTTATTTTTCACAATTTAGAAACCCCCTTTATGAATGAACGTGATAAGATATTGGTCAACAAGGTGAATCCCCCGTGATCCCTATCAACACCACCATTTTTCATGCATAAAAAAAAATGGGACTTTTGTGAGGCACCTACAATTTCAAATTTTACAAGTGGAGTAAGATTCATAGAGAGTTAAGGAAGCTCTGCTTCCATTAAAAGTAAGAAGCAATTCTCTTTCCAGGAGATCCTTGGCAGAGAAGAGTGGTTGTTTATAAAGTCCATGTGAACTCCAAGTTGAGTACACTATCACATGAAATGAGTACACTATCACATTAAATAAATGTTTTTGATTACATCCGTAGGTAATGTTCGTGTATTTTTCTCATCTTTGTATCATGAGATGTATAAGGATTGGAAAGAAAATACAAAAGTTCATGTTGTAATGTGAATGTAAATAGTCGATAAGGTGATGAAGTTGGACACTTCTCCAACAAGAATTAGTCATAGCTTGTTGCAATGCAAAATGGAAGCAAGAAGATCATGTAAACCTAGCTTTAGAAATATGGTCTTCTCGTACAAAACATAAGTATTTTACCTTGAAAGTGTCAATGTTTCATCGAAAACTGCACATGAGACCTATATAAAGCAAGTACAAACAAATCTTATCAAGAAAAGGATGAGAGATTCAATATGGAAGAATGAGAAAATATATTCACACTACTCCAATGAGTTGATCAATGAATCAAATGATTAGAATGAATGGTGATACACACTCATATAGGACATAAAATTCCATAAATAAGAAAAACAAACAACCAATGAGTTCTTCTTAGGAATGTATGTATAATGCATAATAGTGATGGTCTAAAAATGGAAAGTGTAAAATAGAACTAGCCCCAATTAACTAATAGTGAAAAAGTGAGTCGAAAATAAAAATATTTCCAACACCCCCCCTAAACATCACTATGGAATAATTAAAAATGAGTCCCGGAAACTAGGCCATATTAGGTACTCAGGTACAGTGCAACTAATGAACACTGAATAAAAAATGAGGAAAAAGGGAAAACCACGTGGAAACAAAACCCCCCCTCAAAATACAATGCGTCAATAGAAGAAAATGCAGTTGATAGACAACTGTGTTATTCACTCCAAGACGATCATGCAAAGTATGAAACTTCTTCTCACTAAAAGTCTTCATGAGGATGTAGGAATATTTATGGATCTGATGAAGTCCTTTCACAAATTGTATTTCCTTGTACCTCTTGATCCTGTGGACCCATGTGCACCTAAAAAATCTTCCTTTATGGTGAAAGTGGAACCAGATCCCAAGTATGATTCTCTAGGAGTGATTCATACTCCTCATGCATGGTTTCTTTCCATAATGGATTGCCACAGCCTCACTGTAGGTCTATGGATCAAAATATTGAACCATATAACAATGCATGGGAATCGTTGGTTTAAAATATGAAAGTACATGAGAAGGCTCCTCATGCTGAGATCGAGTCCTCAAATCCAATGGATCCTCTACAAGGTTTCCTGCAACTTGAAGTGTGGATTGTTCCCACTTGGGCATCTGCTGAAGCTCCGACATTGGCTCCTCATCTAGCTGTACTACCTTATCAACTCCATGTACAAAATCCTCTAAATATGAGTCTGAATATGCAACATCTGAGTGTATGGAATCATCATCGCTAATGTCTGGAAATGATGGAAGCACAAGAGTCCCTGGATGTTGCACTGGTGGTGCATGAAATGGACTCCTCAAACTGAGAATTATGCTCAATGATGAGTTGGTCGGTAGAGGAATCATTCAACATGTACCTCTTCACATCATTTGGATATCCGAAAAGTATGGAAGGTGTGCTCTGTGGATCTAATGCTTTCCTCTTTTCAGAAGGAATACGAGCCCATGCACGAGATCCAAAGATGTGGAAGTGTGTGACATCTAGTTTGTCACTTGTCCAAGCCTCAAAATGTGTAATTTCCTCAACATATCGATGAGGATATCTATTCTATATGTAAGCATCACAGTTAAGTGCCTCAACCCAAAGCTTGGAAGGAAGGTACCTAGCATGCAACATGCAAATGGTCATCTCCTTGAGAGATATTTTCTTCCTTTCAGCAACTCCATTCTTCTATGGAGTGTATGTAACTATATGTTGCAATTGGAGACCAACCTCATGACAAGTATTGTGAACATATTTGTTGATATACACCCCCCCCCATTGTCTATATGAAGAATCTTGATTTTCTTCCCAATTTGTGTCTCTACTAGATCTTTGAAGTCTTTGAGATGCTCAAAAACTTTAGACCTTTTCCTAAGAAAATAAACCCAAGTATAGAGTGAGTAATCATCAATGAATGTAAGGAAATACCTCGCTTTGTTGATGGAAGGATATGGAAATGGGACCATGAGATCACTGTGAACAAGCTCCAAGGAAGAGGGGGCTCTCCTTGTCTTCCCTTTTTCAAACTTTTGTCCAGGATGCTTTCCAATAATGCATCCTTCATAAACCCTTTCAGAAAATTGAATGTCTCACAAGCCTTTGACAATTCCTTGCTTGGAAAGTCATTGCATGTACCTAAAATTTAAATGACCAAATATCTCTTGCCATACTCTAATACTATCATCATCATGCGTAAGTAGTAAAGAGGAGTTATGGTCAACAAATTTAGTGAAGTTATAAAACCTTGATTTGTGATCTACCTCACCAATTGCAATAATGGCATTGTCATGCATATTAAGTACAAAAACTGAATCTGATGTAAACTCAACCTTTTTACCTATTTGAGTGATCTCATAAACTAAGAGCTGATTTATAGAAAGATTTGGAACATGTAAAACAATCTAAAAATTTCCAGTAGGGAGTTCCACTCTTCCCTCTCCTGCTACTGCTACTGGAGTATCATCCCCCATGAGAGTAGGGGGTCTTGAGCATAAACTCAAAGAAGTAAAAACTTCCTCTTTGGCTTCCATATAATGTGATGCTCCATAATTTATAATCCATGAATCATATGAGGAACTAATTGCAACAAGAGCATGATGATTACCTTTCTTAGGAGCAGGGTATTCTTTCTTCTTCTTCTTGCCTCCTTCAGGAATGAAGTTTCCAAGGTTGTTCTACTGAAGTAACTATGCCATAAGATCAATTTGATTCTTCATGCATGTGGATTCTTCATGATTTGGTTTATTAAAATAAGTGCACTTGTTTCCCTTATTCTTATTCTTCGCTTTGGAATTTGAAGAGTCTTTGGAACTTGAATAATCCTTGAAGGGTTTGGAATATCCCTCCTTTTCTTTTTGTTTCTCCTTTCTTTTCTGTTTGTATTTTTTATTGGATGACCCTTTTCCATCCTGCATGGTGAGTGCATGTTCTTTGGATTCCTTAATTAGGCCCATCTGAATAAGTTTTTCTTTCTCATGTGTGAGAGAATCAATTATTTGCTCCATGGTAGGCATCTTCCACTTTGATCCCAAGAGATATCTGCCAGAATGGAAAGTGGAGACATAGGAAGCATATTTTGGTCCTATATTAGACAAGATTGTTATAATAAGTTTGTCTACTTGTGTAGACTTATCAATATCACAAGATCCCAAGCTCAATATCAAAGATTTAAACTTGGTAAAGAAATCATGTATATTATCAAAACTTTTAGGATCCAAGGTATTCAACTCTACCTCAAGCATATGACCTCTCATCTCATCCTTCTTTCTAAAGAGTCTTTCCGAGGTTGTCCAGATCGCATTTGGAGTCTTGCATGCGGAAAAATGAAACCATAAATCAACTGAAATTAATTCAAGAAGAATTCTTATGGCCTCATCCTTATGGTTCTCCCATCTGGTCTTCTCAATCACTGATGTAGGTTTTCTTTCTGTCATCATCGTCAAATTGTAAAATCCTTTCCTTTTGATTTGGAATTTATCCTTCAGTTTCCATTCAAAATAATTGTATGGAGTGATTATTATCACCAAATTTGACTAAAGAATTGGTGTCATATCCATCCCTTCTACTGGTTCTAAAAAACCTATAAACATTTTCTTGAGAAATCACTGAAAAACATTTTTCAAGAGTGTCTCACCCTATCAATGGGTAGCCTGAGACACTATCACACCTTGTGTTAAGGATAAAGTGTGACACTTTCTAAGTGTTGCACCTTGGTAGTGGAGAAGTTACGACACTTTCCATAAACAAAAATTTTGTAAGTTTTTATGCAACTGTCGCACCTTTCAACATGGACAGGATGTGACGCTATCAATTGTTGCACTTTTCAACAGGGAGAGGCTATGACACTATCATATACACGAGTTATGCTCGTTGAAACTCTAAATTCACTCTTCTCTATCTTGTTTTGTTTGCTCCAAGAACATCGACTTTGATACCATGTCAATGTTTCATCGAAACATGCATAGGAGACCTAACAAAAGAAAGTACAAACATAGTTTATCAAGAAAAGGATGAGAGATTCAATATGGAAGAATGAGAAAATATATTCACACTACTCCAATGAGATGATCAATGAATTGAATGATTACAATGAATGAGTGATACACACTCATATAGGACATAACATTCCATAAATAAGAAAACAGAACAACTAGTGAGCTCTTCTTAGGAATGCATGCATAATGCATAACAATGATGGTCTAAAAATGGAAAGTCGAAAATAAAACTAGCCCCAGTTAACTAATAGTGAACTAGTCAGTCAAAAATAGAAATATTTCCAACAGAGAGAGTGGTATAGGAAAATATTTAAATAGGTTCAAATTATTTCATTTTTGAAGGTAAAAACTAAGGCCTTGATATTGATGTTGATTTTTCATGAGGCATGTTGTTTAGACAATTGTGTTAGTGGTCGTTCAATGGGAAATCTATTGATTTCAACAACAAATCACAATGAACATTTAATTCTTACTCAAGAGAGACATAAAGCCTACAAAGTATCTTATCATTCTCACATGTGTCTTAATTACCATCTTTTCACACCTGTGTTTTGTCTTTTTGATTACTTTTGTCCACCACCCAGTCATCCTTTTTGTCTATATCATGTCATAATGGAATATTTTTCGCAAGGTATGATTACCCATCACTCATGTCATTTTAGTGAATTATGCTAGTGTAATTCAAGGAAAAATTAAACCTTTAATGCTTACTAATGGAAGGGATTGTGAGAATTGGTGCAAAGAAGGTTGCTACATGTGTTGCTGCACTTGCTGCAACACCAACCAACCACAGTTGCTGCAACACTGAGTGATCATATTGTTGCAACACCTTTCATGTTTCAATGATACCAACCTAATACAAGTGTTTCAACACCATCCATGATTTTACAACATCGATTAGTCACATCGTTGCAACACTGACGAAGTAGTTGTTGAAACATTGACAGTTGACCATTGTTGAAACTTAGATGGATGAATAAAATTGTTCACATTGTTCTTTCCTGTTTCCATTACACTAGTTGTGACAAAACATGATGTCATAGAAATAGAAACCAATTATAAAGTGGAACCATGGAAATTATGAAAATACAAAAATTCAGTGGAGGAAAGATCACCCGATGACAATTGCTCCAATGCCTCCTTCCAGTATGATCAAAATATGAAGATGTGCTTTGTCATTTTCCTATATTCATCGGGATGTTAAAAACAAAATTGAGAACATCCTCAGGATGTTAAATCCTCATGGCTATCCTCAACTCTTTCTTTCCAAGAATAGGCGATGTAAAATGTATAAAGAACCTACTTGATTCGAGTAAAAGGGAAGAAAATTATCATTATAATTTGAATCTTTGTTTCCCTCCAATTAATAAGATCATTGCTTTGTTCATATCGAACCTATTCATGTTAATGAAGATTTGAGTTCAACTTTTGATTGATAGTTTCATCCAATACTTCATCTAGGGAGGTAGGCCCCCCTGCTTAGTTAGGTACTATCCCATTGTAGCATAGATTTAGTATCCCATTTTTATGTATTATAAAAGTTGGATTGTTAGTTATTTGTTTCTAAATTAATTCTTTCTTTATACAACATATATTTCCGATTGCAATTTGATTCATACTATGTTTCAATATGCTATAGTAATATTCAGGAATTTAATAGAACTACAAGTTACAACATGCAGAGCTCATCAATTATCATCTACAAGATTCAGGGTTAGAAGGTATCTCTTGGAATAGTCTCCATTTAGAGTTAGTTATCAATTGTGTGAGTTTTTGTTCTCCAAAATTAATCATAGTTTCTTTTATGCAACTTAGTTAGAATCTATTTCCTACAATTTCAATTACATTCAACTAGGGTAACAACACACTACCTTCAGTCAGGTTGAAATAGTTTAGCTTATTTTACAATGACATTCAACTACAGTAAGAACACATTTCTTCCTATATTTTTGAATTGGATTAGTCTGCTTTATGTTCTTTGTAATTCCATTCAGTTGGGGGTCACAACACATTACTTTTAGGCCCAACTGAGATGATTTACCATTTTTACAGTTAAATCAGTCCTTTCGCTAGTTACTTATTGGTGACCTTGTTATATATATTCTAAATCCCTCATCTTGAGACTGTTTATTCATGCTAAAATCTCATGGCTAGAAAATTTTTCAAATAGTTTTCCTTGGCATATACAATGCATGACAATTCACAATTTCCATACAAATCTTAGATTGAAAATTAAATCCACATTCTTTCTAACTGCCTTTCTGAGAAATTAGAAAGGTAATTAAAAATATCATTGTTTTTGGCATCACTAATGAGGAACTGTCAACAATACAACTTCTTTCTCTCATGTCTCTAGAAGTATATTTGTTTAAGGGATTTACCTATACTTCTATGAATTTATTTTTTCCGATGTGCCTTCTTTTCATATATTTTTTGTAGTTGGAATGTTCATTTTTAGCATGCATGTTGATGCTATTTAAAGATATGATGTTTTTCAAAATATCATGAAAAGAAATAGAGACCTGAAAGGTCGGTTTAATAGTTATGCAAAAAATCCCTCGTAGACTAACATTGCATGGAAATAAACTCAAGGATAAGGGTCCAACCAACCCATCTAGTTGATGCCCTCAACCAACAAATTGGATAAAAGAAGGCCAAAACCTCCCTCTGTGGAGTTGACACATCCATCTCACCCCGTGGAGGATACATCTTTAGTACAGGAAGAAATATTGTTCCTTGAGGATTCTCGAACAGACAAATAACCAAGCCACTATTTTGAAGAACCTATCAATCCATGTAGTCCCACAGAGTTCCAAGAAAATCAGGAGGAAAATTTCCTATGGTTTGTAAGAGAAATGGCAGAGGAAACAATCCAAGTTGTGAAAAAAGAGGGCATCACCTTATACTTTCCAATAAAAAATATAGACTAGGTAACTCAAATGAAGAATATTTTTCACTTTGCTTTGCCAAAATTTCATGGCATGGCTACCAAGGACCGAAACACATTTTTGTTTTTTTTTGGTGTCCTCTGTATAAGTTATGATTATATCTCTGATGCTCACAAATTGAATCTCTTTCCATCCACTCTCAATAATGTTTTTCTTCGATGGTTCATGGAACTGGACAGGAACCACATCACCAGATGGGTACAAATGAGAAGGGAGTTCCTCAAAAAATACTTGGACTATTGTAAGGATAAGAATCACAAAGAAGAATTGTTTAGGATGACTCGGGAGGAGGATGAGAGGATGTGTAGTATTACAAAAATAAAATAGTATGCAGAACATAAATATTTTATCAATTAATGGAAGAACAACAATGATTTAACCAGAACAATACCAAAATAATACCAGAATAACACCAGAAAGAGCACATTTATTAATGATAGCAATGTCCACTTGCCTCTTTGAGGGGTCAACCTCTAGCAGAGTAGAGCTCTATTACAATAATCTCCAAGTCAAAACTTCTCATATCCTCTACTCCTATTTATACTAAATCTATCTATCCAAAAGAACAATCTAGAGGAAGATCCTTCTAGAATCGGAAGCTTCTATTAGGTATTCTTGCATTTGACTTAGTCTTCCTTATTTCTAGGCCTTATTAATATTGGCCTTTATTACATGAAATAATATTATTTTACCTATGAGATGGGTTAGGGAGGTTACGTCCCTAACATTCCCTCCCCCTTGAAGAACGACCTTGTCCTCAAGGCTTAAGATAAGCAAATTGTTGTAGAATGGTGGTCAACTCCTAGGTGACATCTTCTAGAGTTGTATCTTTTCATTTAACTAACACGTCCTTGATGGTGCAATGACGGATATGATGCTCTCGTTGGTCCAAGACTGCTTATGGTTGCAACCTGATAGAACCTTCTTGATCCAACTCAGGGAGAATCTTGCCATCCAATCTCAAGAATGATTTTCTCCGATGGTTCATGGAACTAGACATGAACCACATCAACAAATGGGCACAAATGAGAAGGGAGTTCCTAAAAAGATACTAGGACTATTGTAAAGATACGGATCACAAAGAAGAAGTGTTTAGGATGAATCAAGATGAGGATGAGAGGATGTGTAGTATTTCAGATATTAAATAGTATGCAGAACATAAATATTTTATCAATTAATGGAAGAACAAAAATGATATGACCAAAACAATACCAAAACAATACTAGAATAGCACCAGAAAGAGCACCTTTATTAATGATAGAAATGTTCACTTTCCTCTTTGAGGGTCAACCTCCAGCAGAGAAGATCTCTATTACAATAATCTCCAAGTCAAAACTTTTCATATCCTCTACTCCTATTTATACTAAATCTATCTATCCAAAAGAACAATCTAGAGGAAGATCCTTCTAAAAGAGGAAGCTTCTATTAGGTCTTCTTACATTTGACTTAGTATTCCTTATTGTTAGACCCTATTAATATTGGCCTTTATTACATGGAATACTATTATTATACATATGTGATGGGTTAAGGAGGTTAGGTCCCTAACATACCCTCCCCCTTGAAGAAAAACCTTGTCCTCAAGGCTTAAGATGAGGAAATTGTTGTATTATGGTGGAAAACGCCCAGGGGACATCTTCTAGAGTTGTATATTTCCATTGAACTAACACTTCCTTCATGGTGCAATGACGGATATGATGCTCTCATTGGTCCAAGACTGCCTGTGGATGCAACCAGATGGAACCTTCTTCATCCAAATCATGGAGACTCTTTTCATCCATTCTCAAGAATGTTTTTCTCCAATGGTTCATGGAACTGGACACGAACCGCATCACCCGATGGGCACAAATGAGAAGGGTGTTCCTCAAAAAATACTAGGACTATTGTAAGGATAAGGATAAAAAATAAGAAGTGTTTAGGATGACTCATGAGGAGGATGAGAGGATGTGTAGTATTCTAGATATAAAATATTATGCAAAACATAAATATTTTATCAATTAATGGAATAAAAACAATGATATAACCAAAACAATACCATAATAATACCATAATAACACCAGAAAGAGCACCTTTATTTATGATAGCAATGTTCACTTGCCTCTTTGAGGGGTCAACCTCCAGCAGATAAGATCTCTATTAAAATAATCTCCAAGTCAAAACTTCTCATATCCTCTACTTCTATTTATATTAAATATATCTATCCAAAAGAACAATCTATAGAAATATCCTTCTAGAAGCCGAAGCTTCTATTAGGTCTTCTTACATTTTCATTAGTCTTCCTTATTGCTAGGACTTATTAATATTGGCCTTTATTACATGGAATAATATTATTCTACCTATGTGATGGGTTAGGGAGGTTAGGTCCCTAAATGCTCTCCCCCTTGAAGCAAAAACCTTGTCCTCAAGGCTTAATATGAGGAAATTGTTGTAGAATG
Source organism: Picea engelmannii (assembly GCA_009831015.1). NCBI lineage: Eukaryota > Viridiplantae > Streptophyta > Pinopsida > Pinales > Pinaceae > Picea > Picea engelmannii. Next base: position 167,776 of record ML802539.1, on the reverse strand, counting down.
GTAGCCGACTCCCAGGTGGCATCTTCTAGATTTGTATCTTTCCATTGAAATAACACTTCCTTGATTGTGTAATGGCGAAGATGATGCTCTCGTTGGTCCAAGACTTTCTGTGGCTACAACCAGATGGAACCTTCTTCATCCAAATTAGGGAGATTCTTTCCATCCAATATCAATAATGTTTTTATCTGATGGTTAATGGAACTGGACATGAACCACATCACCAGATGGGCACAAATGAGAAGGTGGTACCTCAAAAAATACTAGGACTATTGTAAGGATCAGGTTCACAAAGAAGAATTGTTTAGGATGACTCAGGAGGAGGATGAGAGGATGTGTAGTATTCCAAATATAAAATAGTATGGAGAACATAAATATTTTAGAAATTAATGGCAGAATAACAATGAGATAACCAGGACAATACTAGAATAATACCATAAAAAGAACCTTTATTAATGATAGAAATGTTCACTTCCCTCTTTGAGGGGTCAACCTCTAGTAGAGTAGAGCTCTATTACAATAATCTCCAAGTCAAAACTTCTCATATCCTCTACTCCTATTTATACTAAATCTATCTATCCAAAAGAAAAATCTAGAGGAAGATCCTTCTAGAAGCGGAAGCTTCTATTAGGTCTCCTTACATTTGACTTAGTCTTCCTTATTGCTAGGCCTTATTGATATTGGCATTTATTACATGGAATAATATTATTCTACCTATGTGATGGGTTAGGGAGTTTAGGTCCCTATCATGCATGCCCTCCCCCTTGAAGAACAACCTTGTCCTTAAGGCTTAAGATGAGAAAATTATTGTAGAATGGTGGTCGACTCCTAGGTGGCATATTATAGAGTTATATATTTCCATTGAACTAACACTTCCTTAATGGTGCAATGATGGAGATGATGCTCTCGTTGGTCCAAGACTTGTTGTGGTTGCAACCAGATGGAACCTTCTTCATCCAACTCAGGGAGACTGGCTTGATTTTGGCACTTAGTTCCAATCACCTTCTTTAAGCAGGAGACATGAAAAATGGGATGGAGCTTCGAATGACTAGGTAGAGGTAACTGATAGGCCATCGATCCCATGCGCTTGAGCATTGCATAAGAACCATAAAATTTGGGAGCAATTTTCTGACAGTGTTCAAATTTGAGTGAAATTTGCTTATAAGGTTGTAGTCGAAGAAACATCTCGTCCTCTTCAACAAATTATCATTTCAAACAACCTTGATCTGCTTGTTGCTTCATGCAATTCTGAGCCATGACCAAATTTTATTTGACGGCACAAAGAATAGCCTCTCGGACTGTAATAGTTTTGTCAACCTCTTAAACCTTTGAAATCCTGAGCATATATGAGAGAACTGATGGGGGATTTTGTCCATATATTGATTCAAAAGGGGTTATGTGATTAGTTGTATGGTAATATGTGTAGTACCACCATTCATCTAGGGGTAACCACTGAGCCCATCAATTTTTCATCTTAGATGAAAAACACCTTAAATATGTTTCCAAACACTTGTTGACAACTTCAGTCTATCCATCCTTCTGGGGGTGATAGGCAGTGCTGAGATGCAATTGGTTTCCCTGTAGCTTGGACAATTCATGCCAAAAATTGCTGGTGAAAGTGAGATCTCTTTCAGAAACAATAGAATTAGGCATTCCATGAAGCTTCAAGATATTATCCATGAATATTTGATCCACTATGGATGTGGTGAATGGGTGTTGAAGAGCACAAAAATGAGCATATTTGGAGAGACGGTCGTCAACCACCATGATGACTGACTTATTGCCCAATTTAGGTAAGCCCACAATGAAATCCATAGAAATATATCACCAAATAGAAGGGGGAATCAAAAGAAGTTGAGTGTTCTCGGAGATTTGACAATTTATCCCTTGTTGCATTGACAGAATTCACATTCATCCACAAAGGTGTGGACGTCCTGTTTCATACCATCCCAGAAAAAAGAATGTTTGACCTATTCATAGGCTTTGGTAAACCATGAATGCTCGGCTATGGGTGAAGCATGAAGTTCATAAAGCATCATGGATTTAAGTTGTGATTTCTTGCATAAATACAAGCAACCTTTGTAGAAAAACTCTTCATTGTGCCAAGAGTACCCTAGAAAAATTCAAAAATTGTGTTGCAATTGGTGGATCATGCTAGAAATTTTGGGGTCTTGTATCCATTCCCAACGAACTAGTTGGAGCCACTCAGGTACAATGAATGAGAGGGAGAGTACAAACCTTTCTTATTCATATTTTTGGGAAAGAGTGTCGGCCACTACATTTTCATTTCCCTTGTAAATTATCTTATAATCATAGCCAAATAGCTTGGTCACCCATTTGTGTTTCTTCGGTGATGAAATTTGTTGTTCCAGAAAATACTTGAGACTCTGATGATCATTTTTTATTTGGAAGCACTAACCCAATAAATAAAGATGTTAGAGATCCAGGAAAGGAGAATAAATAACATTTCCTTTTCATAAATGGATTGGCCCAAATGTCGCTTGGAAAGTTTTTTGCTAGTGAAGGACAAAGGCCTTCCATATTGCATGAGGATGGCCCCGATTCCTTTCTTGAAATCATCACATTCCAATACAAATGTCTTTGTGAAGTCTGGAAGTGCTTGGACATGGGTCGAGCACATGGAATCTTTCAATGCTTGGAAGGCATGATCCATAGCTGGAGTCCAAGTGAAAGCACTCTTTTTAAGGAGAGAAGTGAGAGGAGCTACAATGTTTCCATAATTCTAAACAAACTTACTATAATAGCCCATTAAACCTAGAAAACCACACAATCTCTTAATATTCTTAGGGTGAGGTCATTCCTGCATAACTTCAATTTTCTTAGGATCCACCCGGACATCATCATTGTCGACAATATAACCTAGGTATTCCACTTCTGAGGCACCAAAGGCACATTTAGATTGTTTGATGAAAATTTGGTGCTTAGAGAGTAAATGGAGAACTTGGTTCACATGGGGGAGATGTGATTTCCAAGTTTTACTACAAATAAAAGGACAAAAGACATGATTCATAATACATTGGAAAGTGGGGGGAGCATTACACAAGCCAAAGGGAATTACCAAGAATTCATAGTGACACTCATGAGTTTGAAATGCAGTCTTGAGAATGTCTTCTTATTTCATACAGATCTAGTGGTAGCCAGAACGTAGATCCAATTTGGTGAAGTAATGAGCACCACTCAATTCATCCAAGAGGTCATCAATGATAGGAATGGGGAATTTTTCTTTGATTGCGAGTTTGTTGAGGGCGTGAAAATCAAGACACATGTGCCAAGTAGCTTCTTTCTTGAGTACCATGAACACAAGGGAAGAATAGGGGCTTGTACTAGGACCAATAACAATCGCTTCTAGCAATTCATGACCAATTTTCTCAATTTCATTTTTCTGGGAAAGGGGATGATGATAAGGGTGAACATTCGGAGGAATACTTCCTCATACAAAAGGGATGGAATGATCATGGACTCCACTGGAAGGGGGAATTTCTTTGGGAGTGGTAAAAACAACTTGGTGGAGGGAGATGATAAATCAAAGTTTGGAATGCACATAAGGTGTCTCAACAACATGAATGGAGTGGAGTTTGGAAAGAATTCTAGAACGACCTTTTTTTATGAGCTTTCCATGCAATGGGAACTAATGATCTCAGGGGAGCCTTTTGTGATGCCTTGGAACATATATTTTTGTCCCTCTTGTTGGAATTGCATAGTTAAGTCCTTAAAATGCATGAGAATGGGACTGAGAGTGCGTAACCATTCAACACCGAGAATAATGTCACAACCACCCGTGTCTATAGAAAACATATGGGATTTCAGGTGATACTGATCAATTTGAAGCCGCACATTTTCACATCGTCCCCCACATTTCATGGAAACTCTATTGGAAATCATGATTTGAAAATTATTGACGACACAGATGTAACAATTGACTTCTTGGGAATGCAATGATGAATAAAATTATGGGTGCTACCACTTTCCACAAGGATGATGACTTTCCTATTTTTAATGAAACCAATTAATTTGAGAGTCTGGGGAGAAGAGAAGCCAGTGAGGGCATTAAGCGAAATCATCGGGTCAACTTCTGGTGGATCAGAGGGTGGGGTCATATCATATGGTGGTGGTAGTTCCTCCACAGGTGGAACACCAATCTCTTCTTCAGAAATATCTTCATTCATAGCCATAAAAATATTTGTTTCCTTACACTTGTTCCTTAGAAAATATTTGTCATCACAATTATAACAAATACCCTTGAGTTGACGTTCATCCATTTCATCCCTTGTTAATTTCTAGATCTTGATGGGAGTTGCAGGAGGGGCATAATTGGTGGTTTTAGGGTGAGGGGGAAAGGAAGATTTGCATATATTGGAGGATACAATCTATTGTGATTCCTTGGCTCATTGAGTAGCTTCCAACCAAGTCTGGGGGCATTCCATGAGAACATGGGCATGGATTTCATCTTTGAGGCCATTGATAAATAATTCCATGAAGAAAGCATTTGACATGCCCTCCATTCTGAAAGACAAGTGCTCAAATGAGGAAATAAAGTCTTCCACTATCCCAGACTGCTTAAACTTGGTCAAATGGCCTAAATGGTGGGTGTTAGAGTAAAAGCGGTCATAAAGTTCTTCCACAAACTATGTCCAAGAAACATACCCTTAGCGGGCCTTTTTTAACCATTTCCACCATTTCCATCGTTACAGTTCTATATGTAGGACACCATAACGAAGATTGGATAAATCATCAATAATTCCATGAAAAGAGAAATAATGTTCCGATTGGGTGACCCATCCTGTAGGATCCAAGCCATCAAATGTTTTCACCTAAATTCTAGGAGGGAGGGGGTCTCGAGAAAAGTGGGTAGCATGAGGACCTTGGTAAGGGGAAGAGTCATGCTCATCCTGATTATATGGTTGTCCAGAAGAGGAATGGTTCTAGGAATGGACCATAAAGTGTTCAAGGGTGGATTTGAGGTCTTTGAGGTATTTGATGTGTGCACATTAGTCCTAGAGGGTATTAATAGAAAAATTTATTTAGCTAAGGTTGGAATTGATATTCTTGATGTCTTCATTGTTCCATAGGATTTTAGCAACCAATGTATTGAGTTCTTGGGATTAGGTGTTGGCCATTTGGAAAAATGGGCAGGAAAATGGTAGGGTGTCAAATGATAGGGACCACTTAGAAGAAGGGTGTTGGAAAAGGGTTGGGTCCACAAACAAAAATTAGGTTAAAAATGAGAGGTATCACTGGAATCAAAGAAAAGAGAGGAACCCAATGGGATAGGTCCAAAATAAGTGTGACGATGGGACCACTATACTATTTTCTTTACTCATGCAGAGTTATACTCTAGCTTGAATAATACTGCAGTGATGAAATGGCCAAATTCTTAATAGGAATAAATGTGTAGTAATTTCATAACCAAAATGTAGGAGGCACAGTTGCATGGAAATGGATCTTGTTTGTTTTGTTTTTGTTTCCATCCCAAGGGTTAGGGTATTCAAGGTTTCTACAGAAAAGGGTTTACCCTATGCTATAGCTCTCTGATATAAGTGCAGGGTCTAACAATATTACTCAGCCCAATATCTCAGAGCACTAACTAAGGAGGCTAGACCATGCCCTTAGCCATACTACCCGACTACCTAGGTACTAGAGAGTATCTTCCCGAGTGTTTTTCTCAGTGGCACTGTAGAAGTCAGGTGGTCGATCGGTTTATCTACAGAGGGATTCAAGATATCTAGGTCGATCCATATACAGGTGTTTTCTGATGTGCTACCACTCAAAGGGGTACCGACAAGGGTTACAAGGGTGGCCAATATATGTGTGCTTAAAAACCACTTGTAGTTCCTACATGTATGCTTCCTCGACCGCGGATTTATACGCTAAACAAAAAATCTCAGTATCTTTAAGACATCGAAATACGTCTCTACTTTGAAAAAAATTAACCCACAATTTTCTGCCAAGGAAAGTGCTATGATACCACTTGTAGTATTCCAAATATAAAATAGTATCCATAACATCAATATTTTATCAAGTAATGGAGAAAAAACAATGATATAACCAGAACAATACAAGAATAATACCAGAATAACACTAGAAATAACACCTTTATTAATGATAGTAGTGTTCACTTGCCTCTTCAAGGGGGGAACCTCCAATAGAGTAGATCTCTATTACAATAATATCCGAGAAAAAAATTCTCGTATCCTCTACTCCTATTTATACTAAATCTATCTATCCAAAAGAACAATCTAGAGGAAGGTCCTTCTAGAAGTGGAAGCATGTCTTCTTACATTTGACTTAGTCTTCCTTATTGCTATTCCTTATTAATATTGGCCTTTATTAAATGGAACAACATTATTCTACCTTTGTGAGGGGATAGGGAGGTTAGGTCCCTAACAACATGGAAGACTTCATGGAATGCTTCAAATACAATCTACAAGGGTCAAGACAAAGCCAACTAGATCTAAATACCTAAAACATATTTCTGCTAAGAGGGTTGAAGGACTACTATATTGACATCTTGAACTTGATGGGATGTGGTGATATATACCATCAGTACTATGAGGTTATCTGTGAACCATGTCAAATATATTCCAGAGGCACCTCACGAACCGAATAAGGGCCAAGGGACACATTGACGAGGATTAATAATACATCTAGAAATGGAGTTACTCAATATTAAATCAAGAATGTGCTAGAGGATTTTAACACAACTATAATCAGTTCCTTAAGCTCCTAGTTAGATACCTTGAAGTTGAAAAAGAATCGAGAGGAGTAATTGGCTTTAGCTATTTTTTTTCTGAAATGTAGAAAAAGGCATCAATTGAAGGAGTTTCCAGTTGATCAAATTGAAATATGTGGGATCTGCAAAGAAGAACACTCCACTAGAAATTTCCCCTCCTTACCCATTTTAAAATTAGTCTATCAAGAAGCATGTGGGGGGACCAATCAATTATGCCTTATCATGGAAGAATGACCATGGAAACCCTGACCTCAAGGTGTGTCTCTATACCAATATCATTATTTCAATTATTATTGGATTAACACCTCCATGAAATATCCCCCTCAATAGTGGTACCCACCTAATCCCTCTAACTCATAGTGGATGTCTCCATCACCCCAAAACAATCCTTGGGCATAGGGTTGGAGGAAACCACATTTTCAGGAGTCTCAACAATCATTACCAAATCAACCTACAACGCCCCAACCTCCACTACAAATCCAACAACCTAACCAACATTCTCCTCTACTGCAACTCCTTGCAAAAGCTATCCTTGAACCCGATAAGAAACTAGCACAACAAGAATATGTTGTTGGATTTCCATTCTAACCTGCTAACCCTATCTCTTCCATAGAATGTCAAGATACACACTTAATATCTAGGAAAACTATAAATAAGTAAGCCTCACCAATAAAAATATAAGATTGCAAGGAAGAGGTTCCAATTGAAAATCCTTCAGTTAAACAACCCCCTACTCCGAAACTAAACAAAAATAGGAAGATGGTGCAAAACCCACCCTTTCAAGAAAGACTAAATATCAACAACCATCCTACTCAACCAAAATATGATTTCCTGGGGGAACTCAAGAATGTGTGTGTCTGAATACCTCTCTTCCAAGCTATCAAAGACATCATAATATATTCAAAATATATTAGGTATTTATTCCTACAAATACCAGGTAGAAAAAAAAAATATCCCTGGATGGTGCATGTGATAGGAAAATTGGCATACTTAATGCTCGACAGAGTTTCCAAAACCAAATATTCATACCTTGGTAGTCCCATAGTTAATGTTCATATGAATGGGACCACCATTCCTAGTACCTTAATTGACCTAGGGGCCTTCATCAATGTCATGACTCACAAAACCATGAGAACCTTAGGGTTGACAGGCCTTATACAAACCTCTACAATGTTACATATGTCATATCGATCCACTGTAAAACAATAGGGAATACTAGAAGATGTAGTAATATTAGTGGTCTTCTAGGAGTACCCTATTGATTTTATGGTCCTACAACCCAAGACTTCTTTGGGAGGCTACCCCTTTATTTTGGGATGTCCATGGATAGTAACTTTCGATGCATATATTGGATGCAGATCATGATGCGTGGAAATTTCTCATGGAAATTCAACAAAGAAAACCTCTTTATACCCTCCATCCAAGCCCAATATAGAGACAAAACCACCTATTTGGGTAGATTATGGGGAGGATGATGATGATGAGGTTTTCCAACAAGTACTTTCAGTAGACCAATACCTTGATGTGAGATAAAAGAAGGAATATGACGAGATCAATGATTACATAACTTATGCCTCACCATATTTTGAACACAACCTTAACCATATCTTGAGCATACATTCTTAGGAAAACCTTTCCATGGTTGATGCACCATCAATACCAAAATATACACCCACTCCTAAAAGACTTAAGTCCCTTACTGAACCTATAGATATTATCCTAGGGAAGTTTCTGAACATTAATCAAATACTATCTGAACCACTAAGAAAAAAACTCATTGAGGTCCTAAGAAAGTATGCCATCATTTTTCCTGGGACTACACAGATATGAAGGGAATCCATCCAGATATGTGTACACGCTATATATATATCAAAAAACAATCTAGACCCATTCACCAACAAAAAAAAAGGATGAACCCATGATTGAAGGAGATAGTTAAGGAAGAAATACATAAATTACTCTCTCTAAATTTACATCCAATGGGTGTCTCCTCTCCTTATTGATACCAAAAAGAATGGTAAATGGATAATCTATGCTCACTATAGGGAGTTAAACAAATCCACCCATAAGGACCATTTTCCCCTACCCTTTATTGACCAAGTGTCAGACACATTAGATGAGAATAAATATTTATCTTTCCTCGAAGGGTTTAGTGGCTACAACCAAGTTCATATTGCAACCCAAGGATCAAGAGAAAATGACATTCGCTTTCCCATGGGGAACATTTGCATATAAGGTGTTTCCATTTGGAATTTGAAACACTCCAACTACCTTCCATAGGGAGGTTCTTGGTATATTCTATGATCTCATTCATGAATGTGTATAAGTATATATGGATGATTTCATGATATACAATGACACCTTCACATTGAACCTTACTCACTTGAAAAAAGCACTCAAAATATGCATGAAGTCCAATGTTGCTCTCAGTAATGAAAAATGTGTCATCAGACTAACATAAGGTATTGTATTGGGGCATCACATCTCTCCTGCAAGTATACGGGTTGATCCATAGAAAATAGAGGTAATACTCAATATCCCTCCATAAAAAACACATAAATAGGTAAGAAGTTTTCTAGGAAAGGTCGCATATTATAGACACCTTAGGGAGAATTTTCATAAAATTGCATGTCCTCTATTCCTATTACTCACAAATGATGTTGAATTCAATTGGAATGATAGGTGCCAATATTATTTTGAACAATTAAAATATAGACTAACAAAAATACCTTTCCTAAGGGGACTATATTGGTCCTTGCCATTCCACATATCCACGAGTGCATCAGACACCGCCATCAAAGCTATTCTTGGAAAACAAGAAGAACAATGTAATCCATATGCAATATAGTTTATGAGTAAGAATCTTACACTTTCTTAGCTAAATTAGAAAGTCACAAAAAATGAGTTTCTTATTGTCATCCATGTTATAAATAAGTTTTGTCATTATATAACTAGGTATTTTGTAATTTTACACACTAATCATGCTGCTATACAATATTTAATGAATAAACCTATCACTCATAGAAGGGTGACCAGATGGTTACTATTTCTACAAGAATTTGAAATTACCATCATGCATAAACTAGGTAAATATAACGTCATTTCTGACTTCCTTTCTCAGCTTGTCAATGATGGGAATGAACCTCCAATCGAGGACATGTTTCTTGATGAGAACCTTTTTGCAGTATCTACTAACACATCATGGTTTGCAGATGTTGCTAATTACTTGGCTCCAGGAAGTATTCCATCACACCTATCACTAAAAGAATGACAAAGAGTCATTCGGTAGAGTGGAAGGTATTCTTGGATTGAAGGATGTATTTTCTACACAAGTCAGGACTCCATCATCTAATGTTGTGTAGGGGAAGAAAATATTTATGATCTCCTGAAAGAATGTCATGATTGATTGTGCGGAGGACACTTTGTGGACAATAAAACATGCTATAAATTTCTCCACCTTGGATACTGCTGGCCCAATATCTTCCATGATGCTAAAGAGTATGTAAAAAGGTGTGATGGTTTCCAGGGGATGGGACACCCTGTTCAGGTGGAAAAAATTCCTTTACAGAAACAACTAGTAGTGGAACCCTTTGAGAAGTGGGCCCTTGATTTCATAATCTCTATTAAACCACCATCCCAGAAAAACTCCTACATCCTTGTTTTCATAGACTATGCTACAAAGTGGATGGAAACAAAGGCCATCTCGATAGCCACATAACAAGCTATGGAAAGATTTCTCCATAGGGAAATATTTATCAGGTTTGGGATACCTAGGGAAATTGTCATGGATGGAGGGGCTCAATTTACTTGAAGGAACATAATAACCATTACAAAGCTACACTATATTAAGAACATGATAACTATGCCATATCACCCACAATCTAATGGGTAGGTTGAAGGGACAAATAAAATCTCTGAGACCATCCTGACAAATACTATTCAACTTCATATCCAGGATTGGGAAGATAAACTTCCAGATGCATTATGGGCATACAAAACCCCCTGATGAAACACCACAATATGTACTCCATAAGAGCTCATGTACAGGAAATGAGCTATTGTACCCATAGAGACTAAGGTGAAAACTTTGAGGGCTTCACTTCAACTAGGCATGGACCTGTATGAAGCACAACACCAACGAATTTGTCATATTAGCAAATTGGATGAACTTATCCAATATTATTTTCATCATACATCCATGATTCAAAAATAAAGCACTAATTGGCATGACAAGTTCATAAAGAAGAAATAGTTCTTAGTTGGATATTGGGCCTTGTTTTTTGATTCAAGATTCCAAGACTTCAAGGATAAATTCCATACTCGGTGGTCAGGGTCATATGAGATTGTTGTTGTATATGAAAATGGGTTAGTAAAACTTTGAACCGTCAATGAAACCAAAAATCCATTAATGACCAATGGGAATAGACTCTGACTCCATAAAAATCTGTTATGTAAAGAGACCTTCTGGAGAGGTATCAAGAGTGGCTACAAAAATAATGATCTTGAGATTGTTCACACATGAGGATCCCTACCCACCAAATAGAGGAAATCATAATAATAATAATAATAATAATAATAATAATAATAATAATGTCCTAGTCATGAAAACGCTTTCTAAGGGAACACTTAGGAAGGTAATGTTTGAAAACCATTTAATGGTAGATATTACCAAAAACAAATTAAAAAAATAATAAATAAAATAAATAAATCAATATATATATCGATCTATATATATATATATATATATATATACATTATTGTAATAATAAATTCATGAACAATGGGGTACTTCTAGGATTTCTACAATTGTTATGTCAAGTACCCATTGTTAATGAGATGAGATTGCATAGACCTCACTAGATGGATTATGTGTTTTTGCAACATTGTTCCTCGGCTGCAACATTGTTTTGTCTCTGCAACACCTACTATTCATGTTGTTGAAACACCAAACTGATGTTTCAACATCGAAACATTATGCCTTGTTGTAACATTGGAACATTGCACCTTTCTACAATACTGAAACATTGCCCCTTGTTGAAAAATTGGAACATTTCTCCTTGCTACAACATCAGAACATTTCTCCTTGTTGCAACACCAAAACATTGTTCCTTGTTGCAAGACTAGAACATCACACCTTGCTACAACAACGGAACATTGTTCCTTTCTACAACACTAGAGAACTACAACTTGGTCAAGGCATCAAAACACTACATCGCCACCTTACACGCGCAAACCATCAAGCACACGTCTAAGTTGTAAGTTTAAAACCTGTGAAGTAAAGAAATACATATAGATTCTTAATAAAAACAAAAATTAATCAATGGTTCATACACATAGTACACAGATTTATGTTGGAAACCCTTAATCGGGATAAAACTAACCTTCCTTGGTGATGCACCTATCAACTATTCATTGTATTAATTTCACCATTCACAATACAATATATACAATATTTTAGGTATTTTGTAGCTACCAAAAACTTAATCCCTTAATCTGGGATTAATTTACAAAATCACTAAAAATAGCGAAAAACGCTAAAATAACAACTTAGTTAGAATCTATTTTCTACAATTTCAATTACATTCAACTGGGGCAACACACTGCAATTAAATTCAATTTAACTTGTTTTGCAATTAAATTCAACTGGGGTCACAAAACATTGCTTCCAGTCTAGTTGAATTAACTTAGTCTACTTTTTGTTCTGTGTAATTTCATTCAGTTGGGAGTCACCTTGCTTCTAGGTCAATCTAATATAGTTTACCCTATTCACAGTTAAATTAGTCAGTTTTCTAGTTAGTTATTGGTGACCTTCTTAGAGATATTCTAAATCCCCCACTTTGAGACCATTTATTCCTACTACAACCTCACGACTAGAACAATGTTCAAATAATTTTCCTTGGTATATACAATGCATGGCATTTCACAAGTTTCAAATGAATCCCAGATTGATAATCAATTGTACAGTCTTTCTAACTGATTTTTTGAGAAATTAGAAAGGTAATTAAAAATCTTGTCACATTCCAAGCTAGAAAAGATAAATGAGTTATATAGTACTGATGATGTTGTTTTTATTCTTATAATACTATACAATTGATTTTCAAGGAAAAAGATCACTATTGGTCACAAAGAGGTGGATCTAAGAGCCATATAAATATTTAGAGTTGAGAGCTAGAGTAGGAACTAGATCCAAATCTAGGAGACATAGATAGAGCCAATGTAAATAGACAAGAGCTACAAATTCCTTCAATTATTGAGTTTTTAGGTACCAATGATCCGGATTATTTTTGGGCACAAAATGAGAGAAGATATAGAATAAGTAAATGTACATAGATATATCATATATCCAATAATATAACATAGATATATCAGATATATAACCATAAACACAAAGATACAATAATAAATAATTTCTATTAATGAGCGAAATGTACAAAACTGTAGAAATACAGAGTGAAAGACTCGCTAGAATGGTGGCATCTTATCTATGAGAATATTTGTGATGGCTACTTACATTCACAAGAAGATAATTGCTACAATGAGTCTCTAAAGGCCTTTTTAACATAAATAAAATACAAAAACCTAACCTCGAAAGATGAAAAGCCAATAGTTTTATGGACCCCGTTTTGGGTAGTTTGGTGTATCAACTTTCTGGGGCTGTAACTTTGGCATATGATCTCTGTTTGGGGCATATGATAGCTCGTTGGAAAGGTATCGATGATGATGTTCATTTAGGGGGTTCAATTATATCCTTTGGATATTATTGACGTTCCCTATCATGAAAAATAATCGTTTAGACCCTCAAAGTGGCCCCGGAAGTTTAGGACCCGATAAACTACTAAAAATTGTAAGTGGACAAAAAAGTTGTTTTGATCCAGTTGGAATAGGTGGGTGACCACTGATATCCACCTAGATAAAAAAAAACCTCCAAAACTAATAAGTTTGATATGTAATTGATCCCATAACTAAATCCTATCAATGAAAAGTTAAAAACGAGAAATATGAAAAGGAAAAAAATGATGAGAAGGAGGTACATGAGCCACCCATCTACTCAACAACACATTAGAACCACAGTGGAAATATAAAAATGTCACCTTAGCTCTAGGATACATAATTTGAGAATGAACAAGCTAGGGACTTATTTTGAGTAAACAATGCCTAAGGAAACTTGGACCTCAACCATCATAGTGTTGATAAAGTTTGTTTAGTATATTAACATGTTATAAAAGAGGGAGAAACAAGGACATCAAGGAGGAATAAAAAGAAAGATACATGGTTCTTAGAGGAATTATTATTCCATAGTAGTGGAGGGAAGAATAAAGAGGACTATGTAAAATAGATAGTAAATCAATGTAAAATAATTTTTTTTGCAAAGTGTAGAACATACTATAGTGTCTGTACTCTGAATTTTAATAAGAGAAGTGTTGTCAAGTTATTATATTATGGATTTTTTTCTATGAAAGTTTTCATAATACAAATAAAAGACACATAGTCCCTTTGAGTTTTCCCACCAATGGTTCCCCAATTAATATTGTTGTCCCAATTAATTTAATGTTTATATGTGGAATTATTAATTATTACCTTCAATGTCTATGGAAATCTAGTTGCTCAATTCATGTTCGTGTTTCTCATTCTTGTTATATATTGCATAGGAACGTTGTAACTAATGTATGAAATTCCATTTCTCACCCATAAAAGAACTGTAATACAAAATACTTGGGTAAATGCAAATAATATAAGCATTAAAGATGATATATAAGTTTTCAGATAACATCTATATTTCAAAAAAAAACACTAAGGAAATTAGTGTAACATAGCTCCCATAACTAAGAGAGTTCATTCTAGTCTTTGGGTTAAATTCTAATAAATTATTGATCATTAGTATGATAGAAAATATTTCCTGTGTGGTTTTGACACAATTAAATATTTTTCCAAATTATTTCATTGACATAATTGAGTGCATTCGGGTTATAGTGAAAGCTCTAAATTGATGGAAAAAAATCTAAACATTGCAAGAGATCAACCACCCTGAAACATTAAACATTTAAAATGTATCTTATTTAAGAAATAGATTAGTGATTATTTTAAGACATAATTAGCAATGCTAATGACATAAGAGTGACACTTTTTTCTAAAAATAATTAGGTATAATATTTTTCTAAGTAAATAATGTAGTCTTAATTTACAATTTTGAAACTTTTAAGAAACCATGTTAATTAGGTGTTTAGACATTTGAAAATTCCATATTATTTCATCTCTTTTGGATTTACCTAAACCCTATGTCCAAATCAATAACCATGTGAGACAACTTTATAAAAAAAGACATAATCATGTGAGACAACCCTATATATGATTCAGATTATTTTCGGCATGAAATGAGATCGGAGATATAATAAAGAAATGCAAAGAGATATCGCAGAGATTCAATAATATAACATAAATATATCAGAGATGCAACCATAAACACAGAGATACAGTAATACATGATTTCTATTAATGAAAGAAATGTATAAACACTGTAAAAATACAGAGTGAAAGACTCGCTAGAATGGTGGCAGCTTATCTCTGAGAAGAGATGTAACGGCTACTCGCATTTGCAAGAAGATGATTACAATGAGGCTCTGAAGGCCTTTTTACAATAAACAGGAATTCCAAAAACCCTAGACATCCAAAAACCTAACCCTAGGAGATGAATCGCCAAAAGTCATGTGGGCCCCATTTGGGTAAGTTAGTACATCAACTTCCCGGGGTCGTAACTTTTGCATACGATCTTTGTTTTAGGCGTGTGATAGCCCGTTGGAAAGGTATCATTGAGGAGATTCATTTTAGGGGATCAATCATGCTTTTAGCTATCATTGGGGAGCTTGTTCATGAAAAAACTTCATTTAGGCCCTCAAAATGGCCCCGAAAATTAAAACTGCTAAAAATAGTAAATTGCCAAAATTGTTAGAACACTGTTTTGAGCCAGTCGGAAAAGGTGGGTGGCCACTGATATCCACATGGATCAATATATAAACCATGTTGGATAACCTTGTATAATTATGATCCCTACTAAATAAACTTGTGAATAAACTAAGTACAATTCCCTACTTAAACAATTAATACAAGAGAATCATTTGAACAAAAAAGGTTGGCTCCCTACATAAATGAACCATGTGATCAACTAGATCGGATGGCATGCATAATTATATGGTCCTTACTAAATAAACTTGTCAATAAACTAAGTACAATTCCCTACTTAATAAACTTGTGAATAAACTAAGTACAATTCCCTACTTGAACAATTAATACAAGAAAATCCTTTGAACAAACAAGGTTGGCCTCCCTACATAAATGAACCATGTGATCAAATAGATTGGATGGCATGAATAATTATAGATCCTAAAAACTGATGGTGATTAATTGGTATAGTGGTTTTTTCTAGTCATTTAGAGTGATGTATTTTTTTTTAAAGTGTATTGATATTTATGTTTTTTTGGTTCCATTGTTTTCCTAAAAGAAAATACTTTGAACAAATGAGGTTGGGATCCCTACATAAATGAACCATGTGATCAACTAGATTGGATGGCATGCATAATTATAGACCTCTAAAAAAAATGATGGTGATTAATTGGTATAGTGATTTTTTCTTTTAGAGTGATGTATTATTATTAGTCCCTTCCTAGGCGATGGACTATAGAAACCTCCTCGCGGTCAACTATCATTGATCTAGTATTACTTGGCCCCTTCCGTTGCATTAATAGGTTCTATTTGGAGCTCTCATTTCATATTAATTTACTTGAACAACTTATTTTTTTTAAACCGTTTATTATTTCAATTTTTTAAAGAATGAAATTATTTATTTTATTTTTCCAATTGAAATTATGGAATTTTTGATTGGTTAATAATCCATGATTTGACTTAATTATCCCTGGTATGTGCCAATTTATTTTTTATAATTGTTAAGATTTTAAATTAATTTATAAATTACATGCATGAAATATAGGCTATGAGATATTTATTATCTATTACTTACCTTTTCTTTCGAGCCTCCTTGTGCACTTCATCTCTGATCCTCAACCTGCAAACCTGCATCCACCCAAAGCTTTAAGAAATACATAAAGCTATGTGAGGATGGTGCAAGCTTTGTCAGTTCAGGTGAAATCATAACTATGGTGATGAGATAACTATGGTTATAACTATTTCTATGAAATCATAGTGAGAGATATGTTAGCTATAATTATTTCTATTTCCATTTCTATTTTAGTTCTAAGCATTGAATACTTACCAGGATGAATAACATTTATAACTTGTTTTCCATATACTTTTGTCCATGTACTTTTTAGTGTAGGGGGATCTTGGGCGGTATCACCAATACAACTTGAACCTATTCTATGTATGCAGGGCCTGCTATTTCTCTCTCGCTGAGTGCTTAGTAGGTTAGTCCATCTAGAGAAAGATTCTTCCCGTTTGATGTTGCTTCACTGTTTAGGCATAATTTTGTGGAAAACCTTACCTATGGATCCCGAGTCACATAAACGACCACACCGTGCATCCCCTGAAGAGTACAATACTTTTGATAGATTTCATCGACAGTTACGCCATGAGCTGAAATCACTTTGCCAACATCTTCGCCTGTGTGCAGGAGGCTAGAGACCATGCGCATGACCTAAAAACTGTATTTGTATTTTAGCGTAGCGTTCGTTCAACTAACTATAGATAACTGCTTACTCATTCCTTAGTAACTTGCCCGATTCATTCGACCAACAAGCAGGCGTTCATGTTCATCGAGCCTCGAAGCAAGCAGTCAGGGGTTCCTCAAGCCATAAAAAAATCCTCGTCATGTTAATAGTCATAAGTTAGAAAGAGATCGATTAGCGGTCAGTTAGTTGCTCCTTCGACCATTTCTCTAAGGGGTGGGAGCATCTAAATAACATACCGCTATATATTGTTATGATCCCACCCACAACTATTATAAGGTGAGAGAGGGAGAGAGAATCGAGTGCACTATCAAGCAGCGCAATCTTGAGTATAATACATAATAGTTCATTGACGTCTGGCTTATACTGCGCATATACCTGAGTTTCAAGAAAAAAATTGCTTAGCCTTGTGATTACGTCGTAGTGTTTAATGAAACAACTGCTTACCATATAGGCTTATGAATCTAGTTCCAAATACACAATAATAATTGACTGGTACTCTGTTAACGTTGAAAATAACTTAATACTCTAGACTATGTAACCACCTTCTTATTGTTGTTGGGGTCGTTTTCCGCCAAGAATTCTCACAATTTGATGTTGTTGAGAACCAGGTATATTTCTAAAGCTCCACGTATTGTTTATTGTTGTATTGGTTAGGCCACAGTGGTCATTAGTCTCGCTGGTAATGATGTTCAGTTGTCCCTGCATAAATACACGTGTTACTTTTCGGTGACATGTATCGTTTTTAGTGACGGGTTTTTATTAATCCTAGAAAACAATAAAAAAGTGGGGATGTACTTTATTTTTAAAATATTTGTACTGCATTAATGAAATGTTTCTCTCTTGAAATTGTTTGTTTACTATTTACAACTATTTTGATCTCTCTAAAACAGTGTTTTGGAAGAAATTTCTAGAAAAAAAATGTTGTACTAGAAATGCTATATTTGGAAACTCTTATATTTGTCACAATGGAAAGCAGTGAGCCACCGCTTATCACTTAGTTGGAGACTCATCAAAATCAACAGTACCAATTTTAATTTAATTTTCGATGGGAATTTTTTGGTTGTTGTTTTAACAAATTCCATTATTACGTTTTCCCCTCTTCTGTGCTAGAATTTTGTAGATGCTACCCTAATGGAAAATTGATGGATGTTATATATTGCATGTGGTCAAAGGGAATTTATAGTTTTAATTTATTTTTTGTTTATGTCTTACAGTTGCAGCAACATTCAACATTGCAGGAAGACAATCTACTCTTATTGCCAAGACAATTTAAAGGAATGGATCAGACTCCCTTCTCAGCTTCGAAGTTGAAATGATCAAGATCTATAAAATCTTCTGATCACTTTAATAACATCACTTTAATAACAGTAAAATTTAACACTACTCTCACAGATGTAAACGGCAAATAAAAAAATAATATCTTATCAACATGATGATTAAATTCTCCGTCAGTTCGAAAGGTTGAAGTAGCAGCTCAATTATTTTTCAATGAGCATTAACAACGTTGCATTAAATACAGTTGCACATTAACAACGTTGCATTAAATACACTACAACTGATAAATAAGCTATCAGAGTTGTTGTTGAAATATATGTAATATTTTTTAATATTTTATTAGAGCTACAACCTCATCTCAATTTGTTTCACTCTTCTCCCTCTTTAGCTTTGTTTGCTAACGTGGATTATCTTAATACACTGGGCTAGATAGAGGACCACCAGGCTGAGGTCACTGATCACAAGAATGAAAGAAAAACATATATTTTCACATAATAAATAATTTAACATTAAGTTATATTATTTTTTTCTTTTCTATTTTGTTAGTATTACACACATTATACATCATATCTCTTCCACAATAAATTGTGAAATGAACCTTCTTTATTTCATTGTAATAATAGTAATATTATTTATTGATAATGAAATATTTTAAAAAAAAGAGTAGCAATATAGACTATCATTACTAAGATGAATCTTGAATTTAAAATTGGCTATACACTTCGGTAATTTAGATACCTTTAATAGAACACACATTGCTTTGCAACTATTTTTCTTGATTTTTTTTAAAACGTATTAATATTTATGTATTTTGGTTTCATTGTTTTCCTAAAAATACATAAAAATACATAAATGAACCATGTGATCAACTAGATTGGATGGCATGGATAATTATAGATCAGTAAAAAATGATGGTAATCATTATTTTCCTAAAATTACATAAATGAACCATGTGATCAACTAGATTGGATGGCATGGATAATTATAGATCACTAAAAAATGAGGTGATCAATTGATATAGTGATTTTTTCCAGTCATTTAGAGTGATGTATTATTAATTATTTTTAATAGCATATTGATATATATGTTTTGGTTTCATTGTTTTCTTGAAAATAGATGAGATTAACCATTTCTTAATAAACAAGATTATGTTTTATTATGAAAAAGAATTACAAGTTTAAAAATCCTCTTTTCTATTAGAATTAAGATACACGAGATAACCCTTAAATTTACTTAATCAAGTTTTGTATGGTTACTTAACCATATTCTATTGTGGTTTACCTAAAGTTTCATAGATAAGCTAAAAGGACTTTTAGGACACTTTTCTAAGTTTCATTAAGTTTCTTTATTATAAGGGTTAAGAACCCCTACTTTTTTATCTTATATTCTCACAAAGATTTTAGTTTAATTTTTTGTGATATCTCTTTCATATTTTTTTGGTATAGGATTATTTATCAAATATTGTATATGTAGAGTATTAAATTTAAGCCTTATTAACTTAATATATAAATTTATTAGGAGATTTAAACTTTTGTGGATGACAAGTTAAAACTTTGGTTTAACGGATTAAAAAATCAAAGTTTTTGAATAAATGATTAGCTTTTCTATTATTCCTATAAAATTAAATTTGTTTTTTTCACTTTTTCTTTCCAATTAAGATATTTTGAGTATAAATTGTGTATCCCATTTTGTCATCTTGTTATTTTTTAAGATTTTGTTTTTAATATATAACTTAATTGCATTTTTTTCCACCTTACCATATAAATGCACATATCAGTTTGGGTACTAAATCCCTTTTCTACTCGTAGACCAAAATTCCCCTATCTTCCACTTTAAAATTATTAAAAACCCATTTTTTCAATCCATACACACCCTAACAGTTATGTAGCACACATATGTACACTAATTTCTCTTCAACAGAGTGCATATGCATATATATATATATATATATATATATATATATATATATATATATATATATATATAATTATTAAATTTTGGGTGGGGTTTATGGGTTACTTTCGTTCTGGACCCCTATTTCTCGTAGATAATTAATCCAACCACCTTTTCAAAGTATAAAATGATACCAAGGGGTAAAGGAGAGGAATAAATCTTTGGAGCATAATTATGCTATCCAACTATTGCTAGAGTCTCGAAGCCCCTTTTCCATGTCTATAAGATATTCCCTTCAATTATGGAAACCCTTATTTCTAGTCATATTTGCTCATTTATTTAATTAAAAAGAGACTCCTCCTCTTTCTTGGACTTGTATGGAGCAAATAATTGGGAGGTGTGATTTAGTGTTCATTGACCTAGGTGGAGGAACCTAGATGTTGGTTTTGGAGCAACGCCACTGCAGTTATAGGTAGTATTGTTTCTTGAATTTGTTGTTAATATAATAAAGAGATATATTTCCTACCATAGTCTTGTGTTTTGGCTTACTATTGTTATATATGAGTATTTGATTATCTAGATACCAATGTGTTTAATTTCAATTAGTATAATTAAAAGTTAGTTATTTGTAACTACCTACCTTGCAACATTCTTTCGAATTGTGTGCAGGTTGTTATAATTTTTTTTGGAGTGGAACATTGAATAAATAATTTGCACAAGAGATATACATCGAACATTAGGATCCAAGTTGGTCTCCTTCCTTCTCTTTACAAGTTAGATAGTTATTTACAAATTCTTAACTATTTTTTTGGAATAGAGTTATTTCTTTGGGGAAATCTCTTTTTTTTTACTTATAGCCTAGACATAGGAGTTCGTTCTTCGCAAACATGATTTGGGACTCCGCAGGGGATAGTCTCCTTTGGGTTAGTTTAGGGTGTTTTTTATTTTTTTATTTTTTTTATTTTTTTATTTTTGTTTCTACTGTTGTAGTTAAACTTTCATAAACTTAGCCTTCATTCTGAAGCTTTGAACACATTTTTTTTCAATTTTCTCTTGAATCTTTGATTTGTATATGATCTATTTCTAAATAATAGAAGTGCATATACTCTATATACAGAAGGGAAAAGAGTGTATCTACACACCTTTCCTTGAACACAAATGTGTATATGTCCTATAAAGTGGTTTCTTCTTGCTTTTTGCTTGATTAAAGTTCTATTTGGATTTGTGGGGTTTTTTTTGGAATCTTTGGGTCTCTATAACTCTCTTAATAGTTTTATAAAGTATATAAAGTATTTAGTGTTCATAAAATAAAAATAAAAACAAAAATTAATTGTTGCTTCTTTGGGTTTTAAGACCTTTTTTATTTTCTTTATGGTGTGGAAGATCTTATTTCAATTTCTTTGATTTCTGAATTTCCCAAGAAATCTCTCCTATAGTTTGAAGATTTTGACGAGAACTTTTTTCTTGTATTTCTACCTTTTCATTTCCACTTTTAAGAGAAATAGAAAAATCTCCTTTGTTTTTCAAATTTTATTTATTTTCCTAGTTGCAAGAAAATGAAATGAAAAATTCCTTTTCTAGATCAATTTTCTTTTCTCGGTTCTTGTCATACTTATATAACTAAAAATAAAAAAGGAAAAAGGAAAAAGGTCTCATCTTTAACATATTTTCTTCTTTCATTTTCATAAAAGTTATTTGCACTTTTGGACATTCAGGGTTTCTTGCTTCTTGTCAATAGTAGTTTTCATTTTTGAAAAGAGAAAGAAATTTTTTTTCATTTTTCAAGAGTTGCATTGCATTTTTCACTGAAAAGAAAAGAATTTCATTGTATATGTGAAAATAAAAAAGTTTGAAAAGATTGCATTTAATTTGTTTAGTATAACACTCATTTTCATTTGAAGAATAAGCTTTGTTTTGGAAATGACAATGTTCTTATAGTGTTTATTTTTCTTTAAGAGTCATCAAACACCACTAGTTTCACGATCATTCCTATTCAATAAAAAAAACTAATAAAATAAATACTTAACTGAAATATACTAGACTTTTTGTTTCTAGGATTCATCAATTAGTCTACGCTAGGGCCTTGGAAAAAGTTGGAGAGTAAAATATGCAAGGTCATTTACCTGAACATAGGAGTCTAGTTACCAGGGAGTGTTCAAAATATAATTGTCATATATGTTTTGTTGGGACTCTCATATATCACAGGAGTTAAATATGTGGTCACGTGAGGGTGAGTGGCATATATTACCCCTCCAATACTTGTCCAAACGTCAATTTTTTTTATGTTTATAGGGATTCCATGAGTACCACTTGGCCCTCTACGATGTTGGTTATTTTGGGGATTCGACCTTAGATAACCTACCCATACGTATGATCCCCATTATCGACTATTCCCCTGGAAACCAACTGCAAATTGGTAACTCTATTTTATATTCCCAGGTGTCACAGAGGTAATTGTGACGGACTTCATGTAGCACCTGAGGTAGACGTTGCATAACACTTACAGTACCCCTGGAGGGTGCCCCATGTTCACATGGGTTACTTGCACCAGGAAGGGTGGTTATGTGGAGTTCAAGATAACCACTTCTCACTCCTTCATTCAACACTTTCCATACCTAAGAAACCGTATCAGTTTTCAGAAGGTCCCTTTTCCTGAAGTTTTCACTGCTTTAGTCGCAAGAACTAATCCACCTAGGTTGAGGTATTGAAGAATTGGTTTGTTTTTGTTATCACATTAGGATTTTTTTTAGTGGTGTGCTCTCTTTTCTTAGTCGACTTTATGATTTATTTCTATATCCATTTGAATTACTAATTTAAAGTGGAAGAGAAATTGCATCACTAGTCTCAAAGGATCCAATGTATTTCACTAGAAAGGGTGGAGCCTCCATCACCTCCTCAAAGGTGCCAATTGGACATAATTGGCTGTTTTGAGCCAATAGGTTATTTTAAGTTAGTATATTCAAACCATGTGGATCTGAACAATTCTTCACTAGAAGTTACTAGGGTCATGAATATTGAAGTTGAAGGCTTTGTTAGATCATTCAACCTTTCACTTACTAGACATCACAATCCAGTGCTTGTGTGAAAATTTGAACTTCTTCGGGGTAAGATTACATTTCTAGTCTTCCTCTTTAGTGGTCCATCATGGAAAATATCAATGATCCTTCACATTCTTGGAGTCCTCATACCCCCATGTTGGATATCATTGGGGGAGGAGTCTGTCCTCCCCACTCCACTACCTAGACAACAAGAATAAATCAATATATGATGGATGTGTCAGTTAAAATATTTGAACCTATGATTATTGGGCTTGCTTATCCCACGATCGTGACACCATCTCCTTTGGTTTCAAATGATTTTTCATTTGGGATTCCGACTATGGGAATGCCCCATGTCTTTGCTATTTCTAACCCTGGTGGTGGTGCAGAGAGTTATTCAATTTTTTTGCAAGGTGTCCTATGCAGTAGTGGGCATATTCCTCTATCATTTACGTCACTTAGAAGTGGATATTTTTTATCTTCCAATCCTGTTTCTGGGGCTAATACGTTTTTTGGGTGGGGAGGTCAAATGAGTGAAGGATTCCAATCCTCCAACATGCTTGCGAGTTCAAACACTTTTCACATTATTAAATAATTATAGGAGAAACTCCTTTCCTTGATCCAGGGTTCCATCAGGGGGAAACCATTTCCAAGGTCCATGGAATCCCATGCAAGGGACTTTGATAGGTGGATCTCGGTGGCCATCCACCTTTTCCATTGAATCAACATTTCAATTCCATGGTTTTGATAAACCATGATTTTCACCCTTTTGATGGAGAATGGAATGTAATTCCATATGCATTTGTTAATTACAGACATCATGTAATGATTTCCTAGTGGTATTATGTACATGCCTACAACATAGCATTAATGTAGAGGATCCCATTAGAACTCCATAGTTAAGCGCGCTCAGGCTAGAGTGGTATTGGGATGGGTGACCGCCTGAGAAATCCTAATTTTTTACATGCCTATGACATTTTATAAACTTATACCAATTTATCCCACATGCATCATGGGAATTGTTCTCCTCTCACTCTCTCATATACAATTGAGGTGAAGGAGGCCCTTCAAGCAAGACATGGAGTATGATGTAAAGCTTGTTGTGAATGAAGCAAAACCAACATCCCTTTCTTTTCAGAGATAAGCTACCCCATTCTGCCATCTTGTGCTCTACAATTTTTTTCTCTCTTATTCATTAATAGAATTTGGGTTTCACTATATTTATGTGTTTCTTGCAATATCTTTGTGTATTTCCTTGTTACATCTCTACTATATTTATGTCTTCATGTCATTCTCAAAATAATTTGGATAAATGGTATCATAGCAGTATGTTCCTTGTCATTTCTCATTGCATGGCCCCAATGAGTTTAGGGTATAGAGAGTTGGGTCACAAGCTAGTTTATATTGAGGACAACCACTCTTGCTAGCCTAAGTAACCTGTTGCGGTGGAAGAAAAGGGAGATGACGAGTATACTTTCAATATGTTACTTGAGGAAAACCTCATGCGATAGAGGAATGAGATGATGGACAACTTCGCTCAGATCCTTCAGAGACTACCAATGGTGGTGGCCGAGGCATATTTGAAAAGAAACCATTTTAGAGGTGTGACACCCTTCAAGGTACAAGTCAATTTTGATATCGCCTTATTTGAATGCCAAATAGATACAGACAACCTAGAAAAATGGTTGAATCTTCTAGAAATATATTACTCTATCCAAAAACTTTCCGATAATGAAAAGATCACCCTCACACTCCTTAAATCCCTTTCCCATGTTAGTGCTTGGTGTGAAGGTTACTGGGAGAGGTACACCATGAGTGAATCTACACCATTCATAAGAGAACCCACTTGGGAAGCCTTTGTAGATTCCCTAAAGGAGGATTTATACCCTGTTGGAAACGATGATGACCAGTACATGAAATGGATGACTTTGTGTCAGAAAAGAGACCAGATGGTGGTGGAGTACACTAACATATTTCAAACCTTGTGCTCAAATTTGGGTATCAAAGACTCTGAGTGACACTTGGTCTTGAAGTACTATAGTGGCCTTCACAGGTACATCCAAATAAAGATGAATTTATTGGACATCTCCTCATTGGAAGATGCTTATCGATATGCAGTCAAAATCAAGCAGAAATTCAAGCAACAAAGTAAGAGGGAGTTTGGGTTTGAAAATAAAATGCACTAGAATCATCGGAAAGGAAACCCTAACTCACATAATGAAGGACATATCAATAAGGAAGGACGACCTCAAGAGAGCTAGTCCAAGGTGTAGGAAAAGAAGGGTAACATGAAGTTTAAGAAAGACACAAGAATGTGATGTGAGTTTCACAAAATCCCTTGGCACAACACCAATGAATGTCACTCGAAACAGTCATTGGTGGCTGTTGGTTGAGGCTATTTTGGGGGAAAGCATAATAATTAATAAGGATAGTTAGAAAATGGACTAGAAAAGGAGCTCGCGTTGGAAAACATGGAAAAGAAGTGTCAAGAAATGAGGAAAGTCAAAATAAGGAAGAAGGACGTGAATCGATGAGGAAAACTATTGGATTTTGGACCAGTCGTGCTCAGGAAGTTAGAAAGTGGAAAAACCTAATCCATCACAGGTTAGTGGGTTAGGGTTTTGGTCATTTTTGTAATGGGTACTGACCCATTTTTATAATATAAATCTATGGTGGGAGATAGAAGATAGATGTTAAATGAGAGATGATATGAGGTATGATCTAAAGATCTTAGAGCTAGTGTTTAGGGATATGTAATGTAATCAAGGGTAAGGTCAAAATTTGTGGAGCTTAGCGTGATCTGGTCTGCCTCACATGTAGTGCACACAACACTATAAACTTGATGAAGAATAATAAAAGAGAAAAGAATTCCATATATTTGTGGACGCAACCCAGGTGGGTGAACCACAATAAAAAAAATTGTCTCTGTGTGGAATGCTTATATTAGTTCTTGTTATTTATTAGTTATGAATGAATCAATATGTTAGAAGTAATACATTGTGCGCACTAGAATATCCATGATATTTACTGCATAATGAAACTTAATGAATTCCATTGATTACATAATGGTAGATGTGAATATGATGATGTGTTAGAATGATATATATGATGTATTTTGAGGTAGAAAGAATGTATATCATCCCCATAGTAGCCTCCATTGCACGATTGCAGACATATGGGTCATGTAGTCACCCATAATCCATCTCGGGTGAGACTGCATTCTACATTCTGTGCGTAGTGTTTCCTTCTGGTATCCAGAAGGGCTGATGGTTTGCAGGGACTTTTTGGAAAGCTAATGTAGAACCCAGGTTAGCCCATAACATTCCAACAAATGGTTCTGTTTCTAGTTGGAACCCAGAAGAACAAATTGGAAGGGACTTGTTGCAAAGCACAATGAAGAGAATGTAGTATTAGAAGGGGATGTTTATACCATGGAATCCAAATAAAAAAGAGATTGAACAATGGTTGAGAACAAAATAACTCGAGTTTGCGCATAAATATAATAGAAAATCCAAGTATACACCATGCCAATATTTGGAAAGGTATGTATTTACTGATCTTCATGAGGAATGTTTCTGTTATTTTCCACATTTGTTGCAAGAGTGGATACTAAGATTGAAGGAAAATCACCCAACTAACCAGATAAGACAAATAGAGTGGACTACTAAGAATATTGTGCATCTACAAAGAGTCAATAAAAAATCCATGTGCGTAGTCGATTTCTGGCTAGATGGCATCATTACAAGATTCATTACCGAGTTTGTAGTCAATACTACAAAATTATATACTACTACAAAAAATGAGTTTTTGAAGGGTCCAAGAGGATGCTATATTAGGTCACTTCACACTTTGATCAATATTTTGATGCATGATAAAGGTATGATGACAATGGAGTCTGGCATCTAAATAACTCTGTGCGCATGGGGAGACTGGGGGAGGCACTAAGGATGATCTGGGATATAGAGAGGGATATGGATAGAGGTAAGCAGAAGGAATCAATAGACCCCATTATGATGGATGAATAACAAATCAAGGAAATAATGGACAAATTAGGAATGACGCGCAGTAGAAGACCCTACCAATATATGATTAATAGGAAAAAGAGGGCAGTAGTTGAGCGAGAAGGATTGGAAAGTGATGAATAATAGGTATAGGATATCCATTCTATGAAGTAGATTGAGGAAATAATGTGTGCCACAGAAGAAGGCTCTCCATTCCATATCATAATTAGTGTGGAACCCACAACCCCATGTGTGACTAAAACATTAGAAAAGAAAAAACCATTTAGATAACCAACAAGTAGTATTAGAAGGATTCTAGTAGGACAAAGGACCAGTGGAAATTCAAGTGGAAGTATGCATTCATCTAGCAGTAGTCGGTTATCTACACTACGTGGAGGAAGTAGGGAAAAATTTACAATGGAAGGATCAAATCCACTATTTGGTTACCATAATTTCATGGAGAAGGGTTGACGGACGCAAAGAAACCTTTAATTATTTGTGAAAATATTTTGGAAGATAAACGAATAACAGATGAAGATACAGAAGTGGTTGATCTTGCAATTACATTAAAAAACTGCGCACTAGACTGGTTTATGAGCCTTAAACAATTTGCAAGGAGCACCTACAACCTTCGTAGATGTAAAGAAGGAACTAATCATTGAATTCCAGGTACCAAGTTGAGAAGATCAATTTATGAATGAGACGCTAGAAATAAAATAGAATCCAGGAGAATCGGTTTGGGAAATCGACCAGAAGTTCAAGCGATTGAAAGGTAAGTTGAAATATCCTATAACATACATGCAACATAGGAAACTATTCATAAATTCATTATTTCCACATTTTTAATATCCATTGAGGAAATAAAAGTTTCAGACTCAGGCCAAGGCTCTGCAAGTAGCCTTACAATTGGAAGAGAATCAATATACACATACAGATCTAGTTGTAGAAGAGATAAGAGAGGATCTCAATAATTTGACATTTCAGTTGAATCAGAACAAAGGAAAGGAAAAGAGGGAATTAGAACAAAGGAAAGGAAAAGAGGGAATTTTTCTAGTGTACCTTATGTAGAACAAAAAGGAATCCTAAAAAGTAGTTCCCAACATCTATGCAACACTTGGGAGCAGGACTACCAAATCCCTTACCCACAGGAAGAGTATGGTGTGAAATATGTAAAACCCATGGACATGATCCCTATCATTTTCCCATTGTTATAACCCTAAATTGCACCATACATGCATACCTGGCGTCAACCCCTCTTACTTGCTATTTTTTCCAAGCCATCACTGAGCAACTCTTCTTAAAAACATCATTTTTGAAGATGTACACACCTTGCACCACTACTTCCCATGTACACAAGCATGATGCACCACTACAGCTCACGTACGTACGCTAGTTGCACCATTACATCCCACGTATAACCACAAATGTTGCAAAAATTAAAAAATTTCAAGGAATTCGTTGAGATTATGGGCTATTGGGTAGTTTCCCAATTGTTCCACCACCTATAGTTTGTCACCCAACCGAATAACCATCATTTTGTAATATAAAGGAAGTATTGGGGTCTCATTCCAATAAAAAGCATAAGAACAGTGAAACTTTGCCCGTTTCACATCCCCTCCTCGCCCCAAGAATTTGCAGCCACCTTGTGAGATTTCCATCAAAATTTCCATTTTCCCCTTTTTCCTCAATCATAAGCCTATGCCATTTCCTTAGAATAAGTGTGAGAGGAGAAAGATATGCAGAGGCACAATTGGATCTTGGTGAAGAGGAGATCAGACTAGGTTCGACGAGAAGTCGTCGATCTCATTGTAAGTAAAATTTGTGATATTAATAAAAGGAATACTTTTTCTGTCCCGAATATGATGTGTTCAATCTTTATGTTTGATTTATGTTTTATGCTGACATCTAACCCACTAATTCATATATGGCATACATGTTTGCAGTTCTTTGTTTGTCTATTTGTGAATGCAGGTCAACCTTGGGAGGAGACTTGTAGTCGAGGAGCAATCAAACACGAAAGGATCGACACTGGACACGGAGTTAAAGGTAGAGTTACCAGATCTTTTCACTTTGTATTTTCATGAATGAATGTGGGGTATATTCGGGGTAGTTGTTAAAAGGTAGGAGACTTTTAGATGGTTAGATATGCCTACATGTTGAACCCTAGTGTAGTCCATAGGGGGGTTTTTTCGCTATAGTAGAACTGACGACCATACTGGGGAAGCCTCTAGTGTTTTAGGGGATATTTTTGGATGTTTTAATTGGTTTGATTACCTTTTTTGAGTTTTTGTAAGTTGTTGAGTCTTTAGGGGATTATGGTCTGCCATACTAGTTCTCCCTGCCCTGTCATCATACCTATTAGTTTTCTTTTTTTTTGAAAAGTTAGAGAGGTGTATGCGGCCTTTAGTGGGTCTGCACACGTACATACACGCCTTACCTTTAGACAGCTCGTGCACATACACAAGCTGCTTAAGTGTCACTTGCGTGACTGTGTTAAGAAATTTTTTCTGTTAAGAAGAGGCAGTCAACCTCTTCCCTGATTGAAGTCATAATTCTTAGGGGTTTCTTGATTAAGTACTAGTCTCTGTTCTTAAAACTTTTAGCCTGGGTTTGACATCAGTTTTCTTATCTTTTAAATATTTCTTGTGATTTCTTTGAAAGGGTTTTAGACGATTCTGTGAGTCTTTGATCAACCGGTTGGTGTTCTCAGTGAATCCCTGCGATCTGCAGTGGGACAAAAGTCAATTTTTGGTCTTGTCTTGTTTTTTAACTTTGTCCTTTTCTCTTGCTTTAAAGAAAAAGAAAAAGAATTTATTTCAAGTTTCTTGTTTGAAGCATAAAAAGTAAAAAAGAAAAGTTTTCATTTCTTTGTTTGGTTAAGTAGTTGGGTTAGTTTATTTGTTTATCAGGAAAAATAGTTCTTTTCTTAAGTTATTTACTGATTGCTTAGAACATTAAGTAGCTCGTAGTCGAGAAAAAAATTGTTTTACGTTTTCCTTGAAAAGATCTTAGAAAAAAAAGTAGTTATGAAAAGTTGGTTAAAGGTTTAAAATTGCAAATCTTTATCTATCAAATAGAAGTATTTTTTCTTTCAGTATTCGTTTATTTTCTCCTTCATCTCACATTCACACCACTAGTTTCATTTCCATTTCCTTGACTTAAAACAATCCATTTAAAATTAACACTAAAATTAAAATTTACTAGACTTTATGTTTGTAGGGTCCATCAACTAGTCTAGGCTAGAGCCTTGATTTAGGTTGGAGAGAAAAATATTCAAGGATTAAAAACAAACATACGAGTCTAATCTAGAGAGTGTAAAAAGTCCAGTAAACGTGAAATTTATCTGGGACCCCCCTCTAACACAGGGGCTAAACACGAGATTGCGTGCAGAAAGGTAGTGGAGTAACCCCTCCAAAGATGGACCAAGCGTAGTGGGGAACACATATAAAGGACTTGTCGTGTGATTCTGTCGGTCGCATTTTCCATGGAGATTCATGGGTCTCGAATACGTTCAAGGTCCTTAGTTGTCTTCCAAAACACTTTCTTTCGATACCGTCGGTAGGTTTCGGGCTTGATACCCTGCCCATTGTGGTCCACTCGACAGTCGACTGTACCCGCCTGGTGACTGTTCGCGAGCTGGCACCTAGTTGCCTTTATTCTAGAGACTCACATAGGTGACTACAGGAGTATACTGCGGTACCTAGGGAAGACATCGGGCCATGCTTTGCAGATTATACCCGAAGGATGCTTCCGTGTTCGAGTTTCGCTTGCACGGTAATTTTCTCTAGTGTTGGCCGGTGTAATTGTTCTTCCAACTAGTTAGTGGCTTGGTTGTTTTATCTTGTACAGAACATTTCAAACGTTAGTGAAAGCCTTACAGTGTCATTGATATTTTCACAAAGTGGAAGATCAAGAGCTTCATTGGTCACGAAGGCTTCAAGACCTACCGTCAGTTGTATTAGATCCACCACCGCCACCATTACGGAGAAGACTGGACCAACAAGGGTATTACAAAGCGATCAAGCCACAGGAAACTGTGCCCAACCCTTCCCCAAGAGGAGAAAAATCGAATCCAGAGGAACAGATTATTTCTGACCTTGGAGCAAAATCTCTCAGGACTTTTAATCCTTCGATCATTGATTCGTTGGTGCCTATCATAGTACAAATTTTCCCTCCACAGATAACACATCACGAGCATCAGATAGTCCTGCAAGCAGTGATGGAAGCAAATGTTGCTACTTCGTCAGGGAGTCCTCATACTCCCTCGACGATTGTCACCACTGTGGGCATTCTGCCTCCTAACCCACCATCACCGATTTGAACCACCATGGTCTCGGCCGCCTCTACTTCGAGTAGTGTTCCGATGCCATATTTGGCAGTGTCCACTGCTTCGTTCACATAGAGTGTGACGGGCCCTCCATTTTCATACAGGATGACCAACTTTGATACGAACTCTGTCCTCACCTACTCCACCCTACAGACCATGGGTTTGGGGGCAGGGAGCTCAAAATATCCTTTGCAAAGGTTCATGGGGGGAAAATCAGCCCCCTATAATGCTTTCCCTTATGGTGAAGGTCATATACCTCCTTTGTCCCCCTCGCTCTGTGGTGCTTCTCAACAACCCGTCAGGCTGAGCATGAACTACAACTTGTTTGGAGCAGGTAGTCTAGGACCTCCTTCCTACACCACACCGGTGGGTTCAATGTCATTATCTTTGTTCGATGCATTTGGTAACAATGCATTTTCATCAACTATTGTCTCGGTCGGGGGCAACCCTAGTTTTGGACAACCAAATCCTATGCAGGGTACTATTCCTACACAGGGGGGAAACATAGAAGTCTTCTCCTCACATGGACTCTGGAATCTGTGGCAGCGAGAAGTTCCCTCATCATGGATGTCGATCGGGGGCAACCCCTTCCATGGTCAATGGAACCCCGAGCAAGGCTCAGTACCTATGTCGGTCAGATCAATAGGGGGCAATGCTTTTCATAATATCTGGAACACAACGCAAGGAGAAATCCCTGCCCAACCCTCAACTTCCATTTATAGGAGTTAGTCGATGATGTCCCAACAAACACAACATTCGTTCGCTGGTCAGGGCCATAGTTTTTACCAGAACCCTGGTCAACAGCCTAACTTTTCCTGGAAACCTGGTGCCAATCAAATTCCAGGCTCCTTTCCTCTTGTACATAGTCAATAGCTCAAACTATCGTTTCTGGCAATGGTACACCTTCCAGACTTGTCAATATTGTTAAACGACCTAATCTGTCATGATCCGTTTTGGCCTCCTATGCCGCCTAATTTTCCCTCAGACATTCAAAAGTTCGAAGGTAAGCCTAAAGAAGATCTAGGCGATCACGTGACCACCTTTCAGCTATGGTTCTCGTTGAACTCATTGTGAGATGACTCCGTATAGTTGTGTTTGTTTCAATGCACTCTTATAGGGAGTGCCATGAAATGGTACATCAAGCTCGACCACTCAAGATACTCTACTTTTGGCAAGTTGGCAATGGTTTTCCTAAACCATTTTCAACTTCCTGTGAGATACGATGTCGGCACCAAATTGCTGGCCAACGTTGAGAAAACAAAGGCTGATCATATCTCAGATCACATCTGAGAATGGCAGCATCAGAAGAGTTTGATAAAAGTACCGGTTCCACCGAATTTCCTGCTGGAGTGGTTCCTTAAGTATTTGGTACCCCGGTTATCCAAAGACGTTCCAATGTCAGGAATGTTTTCCGAGGAAGAGGCGATTATGAGAGCTCAACAACTAGAACTGATATACTCTCAGTCTGGTTTACTTTACAAAGTTTTTCCAGATGCACCATGGTTCATTCTTGACAAGGCCAGACACAAGTCTGGACCACATGTCGATGGAATAGTTGGTTCATCACAAGAAAATCCCACTTATCAGCTGTCAAATCAACTGCAACAATTGTTGATACAGCAGACAACGACCAACCAAACCATTGGTTTGGCTGCTCTCCCTACTCAAACGTCGGATGTACACAATGTGCAATTGACCAACCCGAAGGCCAACTAGGAGAATGATGGAAAGAAGAAACAAAGAAACAAGAAGGGTAAGGGGGATAAGAAACCCACCAACAATGCTGGCAGGGGCAACACAGAAAAGAAGAAGTTGAAGTATCCGTGTAACATTTTCACTGAGGATCATCCGACTCACCTGTGCCCTCGGCTTGCGGAGGCCCAAAAGTTATTGGCACAACAACATCCTCTCGTGTTAACGAACCCATTTCATCATGGGGAAATTTTAACTCAAGCCTCTTCGAACGCGGATGGGGGCAGTCAGGGAACCCCTTCGTCGTCTATTAATCCATCAACCTTAAATTTTTATATGTTGAAAGGTAACGTTTAGATAGAAACTAGGGAACATGATTACATAATTCCTGAAATTTTTTAGAAGGGTAAAGAAGACATAAACCTATCTACTCCTCTCCAGATTAAGAAGATGATGGGAGAAACAATGACACACATCCCAAAAGGGGAGTTAAAGAAATCTTTGCACAATATGAATGGAAGGGCCACCCAAAACTACTCTATGGTGAAGGATTTGTCACAAACCCCTTGCACCATGTTTGCCTTGGAGGTCCTCCAGAGCTGCCCTTCACAGAGAAAGGCCATGTTAGTTTCCTTAGGATCCGCTGAGACCTGTAATATGGGAATGATCATGCTTTATACGACCGATTTAAAACCTTGTCTCCCCTACCATGTGGCATTTCATATAGTAGTGGATTACACCACGAAAAATTTTACTCAGAATATTTTCCACACGGTGGTTGATGAGGGCGCCTTGGCATGTTGGAAGGCCATTGGCCAACTCGTTTTGTCTCCCTCACCTACTCTACTTACTTCTTTCGACGATCGTTATTTTCGACCACATGGAATCATTCCTTCTTTCTCTGTGAAGCTAGGATGGAAGACTGTGTGCATTGAAGTTGAAGTGGTCGATGTGCCTCTCGACTACAACCTTCTGTTAGGAAGCAATTGGACCTATGATATGCATGCAGTGGTCACGACAGTTTTCTGGGTCTTGTTGTTTCCACATGAGGGTCGGATTGTGTCCATTGATCAATTGTCCTTCTTGCATCCTAACCCTTCATCAGGGGCATCCATGGTCTCGATGATTTATATCCCTCATCCCAACATCGTCAATGTAGGGGTTGGTTTGTGCCCACCTTTGATGGGTACTTTCAATTACCCGCCTCCTTTCGACGATGTCAAGTTCATATCAGTTGTCCCCGACCAGCCTAAGGATGAAATTTTTCAAGTGTCGTAATTCCATATGACTTCCTTTAATGATCCATGGACTCTTCCTTCCCCATTGACCATGATGGAAGGGAGAGGGAATCCTGGAATGCCCATGCCCTTGTCCGCAGCAGAAGTTGCGTACTCTATAGTCTAGCAAGCTTCCTCGGACCTTGATCTGACTCCCGAACAAGATTTAGATTTGGTTCTCAAGCCTATTTGGGATCAAGGTTCCCTCTCCAATACTGATTATTTAGACTTAGTCTTGCCCTCAGATGAGGCGATTATTGAGGGAATGACTAGTCTGGACAAACCCTGGGATGATCTCTATCACATATCTTATTTTCTCTCGAAGTTAAGAAGAATTGAGGTAGGTGAATTC
Organism: Picea engelmannii; assembly: GCA_009831015.1. Classification (NCBI taxonomy): domain Eukaryota; kingdom Viridiplantae; phylum Streptophyta; class Pinopsida; order Pinales; family Pinaceae; genus Picea; species Picea engelmannii. Next base: position 132,494 of record ML802539.1, on the reverse strand, counting down.
GTGTTGACTATGACTGGAGATAGGTCTTGTCCTATGAATCCTTTTGCTATGCATGTAGTTTACGTTGAAGGTAATATGGAAACCATCTCTGAAATGATACCTATAGATATCTCCAGAACCCCTAAAGTCGTGGAAAATGTTTTCGTCGGAGCGAACTACTCCCTCGAGGAGATGCCAGGCATCAACCCACGAAGTGTCGAGCATGAGAAAGCTTTATTGTCTTTCAATCTTGCTTTGCAATCCGAAAGAAAAATCTGGTGAGACTGCATTTATTCTTTTCGATCTCGTCCAGATTAATTAAGAAAAGTAACCTCTTGGAGTCTTCTTTAAGCCCTTTTCAGACTCTCTAAACATGAAAAGATTGTTGAGCGATCTTGTTGTCCTTCATTCTTGCCAAACTAAAACTTGAAGGCACGTCTGTCCGATGATAGTTGACCCCTTTTTCGGTCTCTATAGTCAATTGTATGAACAAAGGTATGCTCTAAGAACTTCGGTTCACTAGAAGAGTATTCTCAGGTAGAAGTTTAACTCCTTTTCAGGCCCGAGGGACTAAATTTACGAAAAAGGAACCCCCATGGAGTCCATAGTTAATCTCTTTTTAGACTCCCTAAAATTTAAAAGATCATCGAGTGACCTTGTTCCTTCACACCCTTAAAATGGTCCAAAAGAACATGCCCTATGGAGTCCATAGTTATTCTCTTTTCAGACTCCTTAAAATTGAAAAGATCATCGAGTTACCTTGTTCTTTCACACTCGTTAATTGGTTTAGAAAAACATATATTGGCATGAGTTTACCCCTTTTTTCGGCCTGTATATTAAGGAGTAAAAAGGTACACCTTGGGAGATTCATCTCACCGAGAGAGTTCTCCAAAGTAGATTTTATACTTTTTCAGGCTAAGGAGACTAAATCTAGAAAAAGGTTGTTGAGTCCATAGTTAATCTCTTTTTAGACTCCTTAAAATTGAAAAGAATGTTGAGTGATCTTGTCTTTGTCACACTTGTTAAAATAGTTTTGAATAGACATCTTTTTGGTGCTAGTTTACCTCTTTTTCGAATTGACTAGACTACCTTCGAAAAGGGTACCCCAGCGGAGTCTTCTTTTATTCTTTTTCAGACTCTCTAAAAATGAAAAACCACCAAGATTACCTTCTCTTATCTCGTTAAACATACATTGAAGGGGGTTTTGTGTCTTATCAATCAAATTTGCATCTCTACATATTTGTCCTAATACCGGCTCATGTTGCTCTCAACTGAACATTTGAAGCATGCATTATACGCAAGCCTTGTAGCACTTTGCCTCTGCGTTTTGACACCTTGACGCATGGAGGAATTTTCCTAAGTGTCCCTTTTCTGCACATGTCTCCTTTCTCTGAGCATCAGTGTGTTCCTTGTGCTTGGAACTAGTATGTTTTTGACAGTCGTTCCTCCTTTGTAACATAGCATTCTTTTGTTTTTTTCAAGCTCTTCAAAATATTGAAAAAGACAAAAAAACAAATATACCCCAAAAAGAGGATAGGAAAAATATTTTCTTTTATGGTAGCACAATGAGTAGCCCTTGGACAAATCACATCCTTCCATTTGTTCATCAAGCTTTGGGATTTAATATGACCTTAGGAAGCTATTCTCGCTACATAGATTTGTGTCCTCCTCCGTTTTGTTATCCTTCCAAACACATGGAGAGTTTGTGTTTCCTCCTGCATCATGAACTTATGTCAATGTCATGTTGCCTGAGTCTCATCATTTGTCGTGCTATTATCCAAAGGAATTTTTACCCAACCTGATTCGACCTTTCTGCATTTTTTCTCTTGACCTAATGCCTGTCCATCCCGAAAGTCCAATCAAGTCCTTGTTCAAAATCAATTAAGTTCTCTGCCTGATCATCAAGATCCTCTTGTATGTTCCTTACAATCTGTCAAAGACTTCTGGGTAGTTAATTCATACACTCACATTACACTCCTACCCAAGTTTTGAATATTTTGAAGTTGTTGCTCGAGCTATGAAGGCCTCAACTCCATCCATTAGGCATCATTTGCTTCTTGAAGATGGATACTATACATGTATATCTTTGATTTTCAGATGTAGATCCGCTGTGTATTTCTCCTAGATACACTTTATATAATTATATGACATGGATCTGCAGTTTATTTGATTGGAAGCCATGGTTTATTTCATCCCAAGCATGGGTATGCCCACCTCAGTGAGACAATTGTTATTTTTCAGATGGAACCTCCTGAAATCTGGTCTTGGGATCACTCGCTTCATACGTTGGTGAAGATTCGTAACGTATTTCAGCCATCAGATGCTCTTTTGACCTCACAAATTATGGGGCATCTGTTATAACCCTAAATTGCACCATACATGCATACTTGGCATTAGGCCCTCTTACTTGCTATTTTTTCCAGGCCATCATTGACAAACTCTTATTAAAAACACCATTTTGGAAGATGTATGCACCCTGCACCACTAATTCCCACGTACGCACACTTGCTGCACCACTATAAATCATGTACGTACGCTAGTTGCACCATTACTACCCGTGTAAACCCACAAATGTTGCAAAAATTAAAAAGTTGCAAGGAATTCATTGAGATTATGGGCTATTGGGAAGTTTCCCAACTGTTTTACTGCCTATAGCCTGTCACCCAACTGAATAACCATCCTTTTGTCATATTAAAGGAGGTTTTGGGGTCTCATTCCAACAACAAGCATAAGAATGGTGAAACTCTACCCATTTCACTTCCCCTCCTTGCCCCAAGAATTTGCAGCCACCTTGTGAGATTTCGATCAGAATTTCCATTTTCCCCTTTTTCCTCAATCATAATCCTATGCCATTTCCTTAGAAGAAGTGTGAGAGGAGAAAGATACGTGGAGGTGCAGTTGGAGCTTGGTGAAGAGAAGCCCAAACCAGGTTCGAGGAGCAGTCGCCGATCTTGTTGTAAGTAAACTTTTTGATATTAATAAAAGGAATACTTTTTTCTGTTCCGAATATGATGTTTCAATATTTATGTTTGATTTATGTTTTATGTTGACATGTAACTCACTAATGCATATATGACATACATATTTGTAGTTCTTTGTTTTTCTATTTGTGAATGCAGTTCATCCTTGGGAGGAGACTTGTAGTCGAGGAGCAATCGAACACGAAAGGATCGACACCAAACGTGGAGTTAAAAGTAGAGTTACTGGATCTTTTGACTTTGTATTTCATGCATGAATATGGGGTATATTTGGGGTAGTTGTTAAAAAGTAGGAGACTTTTATATGGTTAGATATAGTACCCATGATGCAAAAGTACCAAACAATGCCTAAGAGTATAGTATGCAATTACTGCAAGTCTATAGGACATGCGAATAAGGATTGTCAATAAGGATAAGAATTCGCAACGACACTTACATGAGATATCTACCTGAAGATGTGCAAGAATGTTACACACACTAAGATGGGTTGGCACAGAGGTAAGAGAACCTCCAAATTTTTATGGTCAAAATTATTTGGAAGAATTCTTAAGAAAGTTTGGGGTAGAATTTTTGGAAAGTCATAGGTTATTAGTTTTAGATATTTCATTGAAGGAAACACGGCCTGCACGTTGGTGTGGTAATCACAAGGAAAATATCCATGAATGGTATCAATGCAAAAGGTTACTACGCATCATATTTGGCCCAAAATAAGAGAATAAACATATGCAGAAGTATGATGGAATAGGAAAACCCATAGAACATATAGAAATATGCATAACTCAATGGATACTGGTACCACCAGAGGAATGACCACATCACTTCATTCACACATTAGAAGGCATACCAAGAAATTGGTATACATAATTGGAACTGTGCAGAGGAACTGTAAATTGGGAAGATTTGCAACAAAACTTTGTGATCACATTTGCATTTGAACATGAGAATCCCATGATAGAGACAACACTGAAGTTGATAAAATAAAAGATATTTGAAGAACATGAATTTGAAATTGTAATAATATATCAGAATCAAAATCAACAAACAGTTAGAAAATTTCTACATTGCTACCACGTCAGAGAAGATGATCGAGCAGAAGAAAACCCACATGATATTTAGATAACATAAGTTGAAGGGGAAAGAGAAGTAGAAGGTCCACAATTATAGTCATAATATTTTGTTGCACCATTGACGTTCAAGAAATTCAATATTGGAACAAAATAGCATCCAAAAATTGCAAGTATTGGTGACTATTGAGATAACCAGATAGTGGAAAGAATAACAGAACTACTGCACGAATATAGTGATCTATTTCTAGTGACGTTTTCAGAGATGAAAGGGGTGGAAGGAGAAATTGGAAAAATGAAGATCCCTCTACGACCATATGCCTCACCAATAAGACAAAGACCCTATAGGTTGAATCTAGTATACAAACAAAAAGTTAAAGAAGAGATTGATAAAATGTTAGAGGTTGGTATAATAGAAATTTCTGAAGAATCTGAGTGGATTAGCCCTATCATGATAGAAAGAGGTTCAACTCGAGAAATATTATCTCAACTCATGGAACTAGAAGATGAAAGGATTATGGATAGCTTCCATCAGGAAGTACATAAATCCAAAGACAAAGCTTGGCATGATAGACACATTAAGAAGAAAATTTTTAAGGAAGGAGACCTGGTTCTTTTGTATGAAAACAAATATTTACAACACCTAGGAAAATTCAGGATGCATTGGCTAGGGCCATATGAGATAAAGTCTATCATAGATGGAGGTGATGCGCAGTTATAAGATATAGCAGGTAAACAGATTCAAGGATTGGTGAATGGAAGTGAAATAAAAATGTATAGGGATAGTCAACCCAACAACCCTTAGTAGATGCAGCGCAAGGAATTACAATTGTACATAGTGTATATAATAGGAGTTAAAAGAAAAAAAAAAGAAAAAAATTGGAAAAAGAAGAAAAATATAAAAAGATGTAGTAGATGGATAAGTGGTAGATAGGAAGTTAGATGATACAACGCGTAGAAGATAGTAATTGGTATGAAAGAACCAGAATACACTGCGCACCGAAAAAATGTGACCAGATAGAAAAAGTAGCGCGACGATTCAGAAAGTGGTAGGAAAAAGGAAAACCGATGATCGAAAAAATGTGGCACAACAAAGAATTTATGGCACAACTTATAAAAGAAGGAAACATAAAAGGAAAGACTCATTGTGACATTGTGAAAATGAGAAATAAGGGCATAAATTCAGTGTGAGTGAATATTTCTGAGTGTTCAATGAAGATTCACAACAACCATTTCAAGATTTAACAGAATGGCACCACCAAATTTTGGAGCTCCCAGTCAAGTCGTAAGGAAAACGCTCATTTCCTATGAAGTCTACACATGACCGAGCAACCAAAGGATCAAACCCTATTCAGCAAGAAGGATTGGTGGAAGTGGATGCAATTCCATCTCCATTCATTGAACCGATCAATTCCACCATTGTAGAAGAGAAGGATCCGATGATAGAGGAAATGGATGTCGACCCGCGGGGCAAAAGCAAAAAACCCTAGCACAGAGAAAAACCCCATGCAGAAGATCATATTAGGAACAAGACAACCAGAGGTACCGCCAAATGATGAATATGATGAATGAACAAAGTTATATGAAGTACAACATCGTGTAGCAGAGCCAACACAATAGTTAGAGGAACAAGTAGAAGTCAAGGTCGTTACCGACAAGAAAAACTCAGACAATGAAGACTATGACAATGAGAACCTATAAGCAGGGCCATCAACAAGAAAGAAGAAAAATAGGGAAAAAATTGCAGTATTAACAACACCGCACAAGAACAACAAAGTAAAAATGTAACTTCCGCAGATACCTAAAGGATTCAAAGTAGTTGGTGACATTTTAGGATGTGTGAATAAGTTGAAGTATGTTGACCATGATGTTACAGATAGGGAAAAGTTCCCAAAGTTTGCGCAATAAGTGTACATGGAGAGTAAAGGAAAGGTTCCATCAAGGGATCCCATTTTGGAGCCAAAACAATGGATTGTAGGACTATATAACACAATGATCATGAACCTACTAGATATTCCTCACTTTGGGAGAGGAAAAGATGTAAATGACCATGTGAAACAACTACTGGCACTAGTACATGGAGGCATCTTATGTATGGAGAGGCATGTATCCATAGATGTGGAATTAATTGTAGAGATCACAGGGTTTCCAACCGACGACGCAAAGCCAGAGCATTGCATGGAATACAATACATAAAAAAAATATTTAACAGAAGAGATAAAGAACAAGTATGGCACTAACAGAGGGTTCAAGGGGATCATCATTAACTAAATCAATGAACCAACAACGTGATTGGTGAAAAAATTGATGGCTTTCAAAATTTTTAGAAAATGTCGCAAGGAGGAATCCCCTACATGAGTAATATTAGCAACAACATAGTGCACAAAGGGGAGACTACTCAGCTTGTCTCCATATCTACTTAAATTGTTTTTGGAGGACTACAAGGATGCGTAGGATTTAGGAACAAAGTTTCATTATTCATGGTTAATAATATTGATAGCATTGATTGTTTGGGGAGAACCAAAATATAGTTCATTTTACCAGAGGTTAGGGAAGCATCACACAAAAAAATATACCACATTATGGCACACTTCATATACGAAGAAAAATAAGGAAGGTTATAGCAATTTTTCCATGTTGTTTGATGAGATGCAAGAGAAGATGGATAATATGTGGAGAATACCACCAAAAGTGGCGAGGGAGAACCAAGGAATAGCTAACTTCCATGCTTCCATACATAACATGTCGATCCAGGCTAAGAGGGATCCTAAGAAGGAATGGCTACAATTGAGGTATTGTGTGATAGGAGAAGAAGTGCAGTGGGCCATGAAGGATTAGCTCGAAGAGTGGAAGGTGCCAGTAATCCCAAAGAAGGTACCAAAAGATAAGAAACAAGTAGATGCTAGACCTTCAAAGAAGTAAACTAGCCCAACAATGAATACAAGGAAGGAAATAGAGCATGTGAAAGAAACAAGGGGTAGCGCAACAACTAGGAAACCAAGGAAGAAAAATACTATCCTCAAGGCTTTAGTGCAGGAAAAGGAGCATGTAGTAGAACCAAATGGAGGAGCGTAGAAGGATACCAATGTACCTATGTTTTGGGAAAAAAGAGGTGGAGATCTCCTAGATATGGATATACCAATTACAACCATGGAATAGAGACACTGCCATTAAAAAGAACATTGTTGTAGGCAGTAGGACAATGCAAGAAAATGAAAGCGCATAATGAGGTTCCTCAACTCACACTGACAAAGGATGATGCAGAGTTAGTCACAAAGAAAGTGTAGGATCGCATGATAGAGGCATGGTATGATGCTGATAAGAAGAGGGAGGAGATATGCAAGAATTGATAGACGTCAAGGATGCACTGGAGCAATTGAAACTGATTGTAACATGACAAAAAGAGCAGACGCAACAACAACAAAATTCTAAGGAAAGAACAGTTCCAAAACATGAGACAATACAAGTCATAGCCATGGGGAGTGAGAATTTCCATATCACCAAGAGAATGTTGCAAGTTGATGAGGATATAGCACAGAAGCCACTAAAGGACATAGATCATTTGGAATTGGAACTGCCCAAATTTCCAGCTAAGGTGTTGTACAAACTTCAAATCCGTATCATGCAGGAAATTCAAACAAGGGCCCGTGCAAATTATACAAGTTTACAATTGGCCAAGGAAGTAAGTAAGACACTCGAGGTCACACTTAATTAGGTGCAGTTCGAGAGAGAAGAAACAAAGCAACACAATGCATGAATAGAGCAACAGGTGGAAGAAGTGTTTAAAAATATTTCCGACAGTGCGCAAGGAGAAAATTGAGAAAATAGTGCAGGCTATGGAGACATATAGAAGCCACATTACAGAGTTTACAGAAATCCTATCACCAATCACTCCACCATAAGTAAAAACACAAAGGGAGCAGGAGGTGACAAGTCATACATAGAGAATTGCGTTGTTCATGCAAGAAATCACAGAGTTGTATAAAAAGACCGTGCAGTTATGGGTGAATTTTCAGGAGGATGAGAAATTGGAAGAGTTAGGCCAAAAAGAATAAGGGGTAAATAATACAATGCAAGAATTGAAAAAGATGCATAAAGTGATGACAATACCAGATAGGTTGAAAATCACAGAGGAAATGAATAATTTATAGGAATAGGTGAAGACTATACAGGAAGATAAGCAGTTGAGGAAGGCTCAGTTAGAGCCACTACAAGAAGGAAGAAAAATAATGCTTAATTTGATTGACACAACAAAAGGTCAGATTTAACAAATTAGCTTGGAGACTAGGGAATTACTAAAGGAGCATATTAGAGTGAAAATTGTGGAGACTATAGCATAAAAGAGTGCACAAGTAAAATTTCAAGTTGAAAACATTCCAGGCAGGTTTCCGACATTGGGGAAGTTAGTGCATGAAGAAACATCTACCTGAGTGGCTCTGGATGAGACACAAGTGAGTGTTGGTGGCCTGTTGGTGTAGGACATTTTGGGGGAAAGCACAGTAATTAATAAGGATGATTATAAAATGGACCAGAAAAGGAGTGCACGTCGAAAAGAGGGAAAATCAGCGCCAGTAAAGAAGGAAAGTCAAAGGAAGGAAGAAAGATGTGGATCAACGAGGAAAATGATTGGATTTTGGACTATTACCGCTCATGAAGTTAGAAAGTGGAAAAACCTAATCCACCACGGGGTAGTGGGTTAGGGTTTTGGTCATTTTTGTAACAGGTATTGACCCATTTTTGTAATATAAATATATGGTGGGAGATAGAGAAGAGATGATATAAGATATGATCTGAGGATCTTAGAGATAATGTTTAGAGATATGCATTGTAATCGAGGGTAAGGTCGCAATATGTGGAGCTTAGTGCAATCTGGTCTGCCTCACATGTAATGCGCACAGTGCTATAAACTTGATGAAGAATAACAAAAGAGTGAAGAATGCCAGATCTTTGTGGATGTAGACCATGAGGGTGAACTACGGTAAAACTTTGTGTCTCTGTGTCGAATGTTTATCTTGGTTCTTGTTATTTTTTAGTTATGAATGAATCAATATGTTAGAAGTAATATGCAATGCGTACTAGAATAGCTATGATATTTACTGCAGAATGAACCTTAATGAATACTGTTGATTACATAATGGTAGATATGAATATAATGATGTGTTAGAATGATAGATATGATGTATTTTGAGGTAGAAAGAATGTCTATCATCCCCATAGTAGCGTCCCTTACATGATTGTAGACATCTGGGTCCTGCAGTCACCCATAAACCATCTCAGGTGAGACTGCACTGTGCACTTTGTGTGAAGTTTTTCCTTCTGATCTCTAGAAGGGTCAATGGTTTGCAGGGTTTTGTTGGAAACATAAAGTAGAACCCAGGTCAACCCATAACATTCCAACTGTGGCCAATCTCAAAGAAAAAGAATCATAAACTAAAATAAATGCAAACGAATCATCTATGCAAAACCCACTACTACCATCGTGACCACAACAATACAACTAGAAGAACTAGAGGATATTGAGGAGGGAGAGAACCTATTCGATTCAAAAATGTGGGAAAGAGAACCCCACTGCACTTCATTGTTGACAACGAGAGTCAAAATAACCTGATATCAGTTGATGTTTTCAAGATATTGAAGTTGCCAATGATGCGACACCCCCAATCATACCCATTGGATGGTTGAGTCGAGGATGAGACATCAGTATAAACCAATAGATTCACCTCTTCTATGGAATCAAGCCCTTCAAGGATGAGGTAGTGTGTGATGTTTCCCCGCTTGAAGTTTGTGATGTTCTTTTAGGACCACCATGCATGTGGGAATTTCATTCTATCTATGAGTCTCAACCCTGCAATGTCATTGTTACTCTGGGAGGTCAACTCTACATGGTACCAAAGGTAGATCCAACTACTACCACTTCATTGATATTGGAAAAACAATGCCGCAAAGAAATCTCTTGGACCACAACTTTTTCCCTCTTCATGATCCATTCAGAAGGTGAACAAAAGGTCACTGCAACCACTACATCCTCGGCCTAAGAAATTTCTATCTAGAAGAAGAGGGTTGACCAAATTGTAGAGGAGCACAAATATAATGAGAGTCTTCCATATGTTAAACATAGCTCTATTGGACATGACTCTTTTCAGGTGTGCTTTGGGTTCCAACCATTATCCCCCATTGATATAGCTCTCCTTTCAACATCTTCAACGACAAATTCCTCCCACACTCAGACCAAGGTAGATCCTGTAGACAAATATGTTGAACAGATCCAACACCTCCAAGAGGTTCATGACATCCTTCCATAGGAAAATTACAAGCAAGACATCTACTTCAACAAGGAAAGAGACTCACAAAGGTTCATATTCAACAAAAGTTTCCCCATCTCCCGAGGGAACTTGACACAATGGAGACCATTGCTTCATAAGGGGGGAGGAATGATCCAAGTGGATCTCAGTGGCCATCCACCGTTTCCACTGAATCAACATTTCAAGCCTATGGTTTTGATAAACCATGATATTCACCCTTTCGATGGGGAATGGAATGTAATTCCCTCTTCATTTGTTACTCACATACACCATGTAATGATTTTCTAGTGGTCTTATGTACATTCCTACAACATAACATTAATGCAGCATATCCCATTAGAAATCCATATTTAGGTGCGCTTAGGTTAGAGTAGTACTGGGATGGGTGACCGCTCGAGAAGTCCTAGTGTTTTACATTCCTATGACATTTTATAAACTTATACCAATTTATCCCACATGCATCATGGGCATTGTTCTCCTCTCACTCTCTCATATATAATTGAGGTGAAGGAGTCCCTTTAAGAAGGAAATAGATTGTGATGTAAATCTTGTTGCGAATGAAGCATTTCCAACATCTCTTTATTTTCAAAGATAAGCTACCCCATTTTGCCATTTTGTGTTCTAAATTTTTTTTTCTCTCTTATTCATTAATATAAGTTGGGTTTCACTATATTTTTGTGTTTCTTGCAATATCTTTGTTTATTTCATTGTTATATCTCTCCTATATTTTTTTTTTGATGTTGTTCTCAAACTAATCCAGATCAAACTTTCTCTTTGCAAGGGATGTTTCCTAGGGGAAACCCCTTCTAGTATTTTGGAAACTTGGTAATTGGATGTTTTCCTCCATATGGTCAAGGCTATCATGGTTCATATCAGAACCCCGACTAGTTTTCAAGATCTTGTTGTAAACCTAGTGCTAGCAGTAACCCAAGTCATTCTTTTCTGGGTTCCAACCAACCTAAGGCCACTTCATTTCATGGTGTTATTATGGTCATTGTTTACATCTATTGAATGATATGTTTACATTTTTTTATTTTCTATGTTATGCATTTATTTCAATGATGTGTTTATGTATATGATTTCATGTTGAATATATGAAGTCAAAGAGAGAGAGAGAGAGTATGAGTTTCAATTGTTTCTCTTCCTGAGAATTCCTACAAGGAGTGCAGTGAAAGTCTGCAAGGCGTGTGTGACGAGGTTCTGAGTTTCATCTCAGAAAATCTCAGGAGAGATATCCTTGTTCTCATACTAGTGGAACTGCAAGCATCGCACAGATCCATGCAAGGCATGCACAGGCCGGTTGAAGTCTTAGACTTATCCAACCTAGAGAGTGGGTGAAGAACTGTTGTAGCAAAGGAGTGCACAAAGTTGAAGGTGAAATAACCAGAGGTTATTGTGAATGCCGCAAGGAGTGTGTGTAGAAACCCTTTTGAAGACTTCAGTTCGCAGTAGAACAAAGCTCAGGAAGGATAGAGATTTGGAAGAAGTTCAAAGAAGGATGAGGTCTAGAGTCACCTCGCAAAAGCCAAGTTCAGGAGGAAAAGACGCCAAGTATTTTGGGTAGGAGTCCTTGAGAAGTTTGAACGGACGGTTGAAATTCTCAGAGGAAAAATCATTGAAGTTTTGTGGACCGTTGGATCATGTAGACCAGTGGAAGGGTTAAGGAGAGAGTCCTTACATAGTCATAAGCTCAAGAGGAGTAGGGGTCGTTGGATTTAGATCAACGAGAGTCATTGATCTCGTGCTTGAATTTTATTGTTTCAGAATTCGAGGCGTGGAGAAAGTTTGTGACTCGGATTAGGTTTTGCAAAGTTGCGAAACCCAAAATACCTATTTGGGTAAAGGTTGTAATCATATCAGTTGGTCACATGGGTAAGGGTTTGTGCTTTCTATTTATTCACACAGGCGTAAGTCCGAAGAAGGACCTGTGGATAAACACTTGTGTGTTGAAGATTCCTACAGGGAATCAAAGGGTCAATCAGACTCAAAGGGGAGATTAAGAACGATCCTTAGACTAGGAGGTCAAGCAGAACCTACTGACGTAGGGGGTTTGGATCAGGTGGTGTTAGAGCCTAGAGCTATTAATTATTGTTTTCTGTAGAGGAAGACAAAATATAGTTGAGATTTGAATTCTGTGTGGACAGATTTGAAGCAATGCCACCCAGAAAATGTCAAGAATGAGCTATGCCCGATCCAACCGTGGAAAGGGAGATGAGAGAACTTTGAGCTTGATTGGATGCTATGGAAACAACAAAGAAACAGACAGCTAATGCTGGAGATATTAGTGAATCTGAGAATGAAAATGAAGTAAGACCCAGCGAAGAAGAAGTTGTAGCCAAAGATGCTGTAGAGGAACGTCTATTCAGAGTTGTTGCAAGGATAGGTTCCAGAGCAAAGATGGATATTCCGATGTATGAAGGCAACTTAGACATTGAGGAGCTGCTATATTGGTTTAGAGCTCTAGATAAATACTTCGGCTATGAGGATGTCGAAGAGGATAAGAAAGTTAAACATGTTGTCATTAGACTGAAAGGGCATGCAACACTGTGGTGGGATGAACTGCAGGCTGACAGGCGTTGCAAGGGAAAACAAAGAATTAAAAGCTTGGATAGGATGGTCACAAATATGAAAACCAAGTTTATACCTAGGGATTACCAAATCAACCTGTTTCAAATAATGCAAAATTTGAGAGAGAAAGGGATGACAGTGAAGGAATACACTAAGGAATTTTACAGGTTAAACATCAGAGTTGGTCACTGGGAGAGTGATGACGAAAAGGTCGTCAGATATATGAATGGTTTGAGATATGATATTCGGGATGAAATAAGTATGCTGACAATCAGGAACGTGGAAGATGCTTATCAAATGGCTTCGAAGGCATAAGTGAAATTGGCCCGAAAGAAAGGTCAAAGGGGCAGAGGTAGAAGTCAGAGCAGAGGCAAAAAAGTTGCCCAGGACAGAGTACAGAATCCCAAGGATGAAGAGAAGAAACCTCATAACCACCCTGAGAGAGGAGGAAGTTCACAGGGAGGAAAATATGCCGATAGAAACACTTTTCCATGAGTCAGAGGAAGAAGTAGAGGCAGAGGAGGTGAAATAAAATGTTTTGTCTATGGAAACATCAGACATAAGTCATGGGAATGTCCCAATAGAAAAAGAGTTGGAGGAGGAGAAGCTCACATTTCAGAAGCACAGAGGAAAAATGTTGAGGCAAAAGATGCGGAAGGTGGAAGATCACTAATGATGAGGAAAATTATCTTGAATCCAGAGAAGGAAGTGGAGAATCTAGTCTAGAGGAACAGTTTATTTATAACTGCTTGCAAGACCAAGGATAGGGTATGCAAGTTAATAGTGGACAGTGGAAGCATGGATAATCTAGTATCCACAGAGATGGTGGAGAAGCTAGAATTGGAGACAGTTGCACATCCGAGCCCATGCAATGTTTCATGGTTACAAGAAGGACATCAGGTAACTTCCACTAAACAATGTTTAGCTGAATTTAAGATACGGGGATATAGATATGATATTTTATGTGATGTTATTCCCATGGATGTCTGTCATCTTTTGTTGGGGAGACCGTGGAAATATGACAGAAATGTTTTCCATGATGGGAGAAAGAACACATACACCTTGGAAAAGAATGGTAGGATGCATATGTTAAGCCCAAAGAAATATGGTGGATGGAGGATGTGTACAGATTCAAGGGCTATAAACAAAATCACCATCAGGTATAGGTTTCCTTTACCTAGGATGGATGACTTGATGGATTGCTTGAGTGGAGCAAATTTTTTTTCAAAAAATGACTTGAGAAGCAGATATCATCATATTAGAATGAGGGAAGGTGATGAATGGAAGACAACATTCAAGATGAATGAAGGACTGTATGAATGGCTTGGCATGTCGTTTGGTTTGATGAATGCGCCAAGTAATTTTATGAGGTTGATGAATGAAGTCTTGAAAGATTTCATTGGAAAGTTTGTAATTATGTATCTTGATGATATATTGATCTTCAGTAAGACTGAGGAAGAACATTTGAGACATTTAGCTTCAGTGATGAGGAGGTTGCAGTAAGAGAAGTTGCTAATCAATCTGAAGAATTCATATTTCATATAGATAGAACTCATTTATTTGGGTTTTGTGATCTCTTCAAATGAGTTGAAGATGGATCCTAAAAAGGTAAAAGAAATCAGAGATTGGTCATCGCCGAAAAATATCTTTGAAGTCAGAAGCTTCCATGGATTAGCTAGTTTTTATAGGAAGTTCATCAATAATTTCAGCAGGATATGTGCATCAATGATGGACATAGTCAAGAAGAGACACAAATATTTTCATTGGACGAAGGAAGAAGAGAAGAGTTTCAAGTTGCTGAAGGAAAAGATAACTGGACAACTAGTTCTGGTTCTGCCAGATTTAAGAAAAACATTCCAAGTTAGATGTGATGCAAGTGGATTTGCGATTGGAGTGGTATTAAGTCAAGACAATAGACCAATTGCATACTTCAGTGATAAAATGAATGAGACCAATATGAAATATTCCATGTATGACAAGGAGTTTTACACGGTCATACATGCGCTGAAGAAATGGAGGAATTACTTGGTTTCGAAAGAGTTTGTTTTGTATAGAGATAACCATTCTTTACAATTCATAACTCGATAGGAGAAATTGAACCAAAAACGTGCGAAATGGGTTGAGTATATGAATAAATTTACTTTTGTTATAAAGTACATTTCTGGAACTGCTAACAAGGTTGTTGATGCGTTGAGCAGGAAATGTTTGATTCTGCAGGAGTTTCGTGTGAAGACCTTAGGTTTTGATAACCTTAAGGATATGTACAAAGATGATTCATATTTTAAGGAGGCTTATGAAGCATGTGAGAATCCAATTTTCAGAGACAGGAGCCAATTGATTGAATACTTGATTTAGGATGGATTATTATTCAAGGCTAATCAATTGTGTATCCCGAAAATCTCTATGAGAGAGAATCTTTTGAAGGAAAAACATATTGGAGGATTGGCTGGACACTTAATCCATGATAAGACATTTGTGTAACTGAACAACTTGTATTATTGGCTAGGAATGAGAATAGATGTCAAGAGATTCATCAACAGATGTAGAATCTACCAGCATGCGAAAGGGAAAAGACAAAATACAGGGTTGTATCAACCATTGCCAATACCAGAGAAGTCGTGGGATGCGGTAAGCATGGAGTTTGCGTTAGGACTACCAAGGACACAGAGGGTTTGTGATTCCATCTTCGTGGTAGTCAATAGGTTCTCAAAGATGGCACATTTCATTCCATGTCAAAAAACCAGTGATGCAACAAACATTGAAAACTTGTTTTTCAAAGAAGTTGTTCGACTTCATTGTTTACCCAAGAGTATTGTTTCAAATCGGGATACCAAATTTGTTGGTCATTTCTGGAGGACCCTATGGAAGAAGTTGGGGATGGATTTATCTTTTAGCTCAACATATCACCCTCAGATGGATGGATAGACTAAGGTAGTGAATCAAATTTTGGGAGACTTATTGAGGATTTTAGTAGCTGAACATCATTGTCAGTGGGATCAGATTCTGCCGCAAGAGGAATTTGCGTATAACAACTCATCCAACATGAGTACAGGATAGAGCCCATTCCAAATAATGTATGGAATGCAGCTGAGAGGAGTATTTGAGTTGAGATATTTGGAGCAGAATGAGTTCAGAAGTGTTGGAGAAGAAGATTTTGTAGCGGAGATGTAGGAGCTCCACAGTAAGATTAAAGAGCGATTGCAAAGTTCCAACCAGGAATACAAGCGCAGAGCAGATCAACATAGGAGAGAAATTTAGTTTGAATTAGGTGATTTGGTTCTGTCACATCTCAGAAAAGAAAGGTTCCAAAGGGGAACATACAATAAGATGAAGATGAAGAAAATTGGCCCATGTAAGATTTTGCGAAAGTTTGAAGCAAACGCTTACGAAATTGAATTTCCAGATGGGGTAGGAATATCACCCATATTCAACATAGTAGATCTATATCCTTACAGAGCAGATGAAACAGAATAAAATCATAAAGAAATTCAGTGGGTCAAATAGATGCCTGTAGCTGAGAAGCCACAAATGGAAAAGATCATTGATCAGAGGGTTGGAAAGAAGACCCGCAAGAGGACATATTTTGAATATTTGGTCAAATGGAAGGGAAACCCGATTGAATATGTCAGTTGGGAAAGCGAAGAAGATATCCAAAGATATGGATAGATAGTGCAGGAGCTCATGAACATGAGTTTATGATTTTTTCAGCCAGAAAAGTATGATGCAGGAGCATCGCCAACCAGCAAAGCAAATGCAAAAGTGGAGGATAGCTGGATATGCACCAGTGTGCATTTGGAGAACAATTTTGAATTTTAGAAGATAAAACGTAAATGCAGTTGTTGGGAGGGTGTAATTTCCCATAAATGTTTTGATGATTGTAAAGAATATTTTGAGCGTTGCTCTCATCTGTCGGATAAGGAGGCATTTAATTATAATGAATTTTTAGTAGGTAGCTTTTAATTCTAATTAGATAGCTAGAGTTGTAGGAGGGAAAACTTGTAAAAGACACCCTCGCTTGTATCATTGTATGATTATTATTTTGATTTGTATGAGAAGAGTAGGACAACAAAGAAGAATAGAGATAGTAGAATTGTATGTAGAAGATAGTTGTTTCTACTGAACCATGTACAGGAGCACTTGAGTTAATATATGAAATCTTTGACTCAATTTCATGGTGTTATTATAGTAATTGTTTACATCTGTTGAATGGTATGTTTATAGTTGCTTATTTTCTCTATTATGCCTTTATTTCAATGTTGTGTTTATGTATATGATTTCATGTTGAATATATGAAGTCAGAGAGAGAGAGAGTATGAGTTTCAATTGTTTCTCTTGATGATAATTCCTGCAAGGAGTGGATTCAAATTCTGCAAGGAGTGCGTGACAAGGTTCTGAGTTTCATCTCAGACAAGATCAAGACAGATATCGTTGTTCTCATACCAATGAAACTGCAAGAATTTCACAGAGTCGTGCAAGGCGTGCGCAGGCCGGTTGAAGTCTTTAACTTATCCAAACTGGAGAGGGGGTGAATAATTGTTGTAGAAAAGGAGTGCACAGAGTTGAAGGTGAAATAACTAGAGGTTATTGTGAATGTTGCAAGGAGTGCATGCAGAAACCCTTTTGAAGCCTTGAGTTCTCAATAGAACAAAGATCAGGAAGGATAGATATTTGGAAGAATTTCAAAGAAGGATAAGGTCTAGAGTCACCTCGCAGAAGCCAAGTTCAGGAGGAAAATACACCAAGTATTTTGGATAGGAGTCCTTGAGAAGTTTGAACGAAGGGTTGAAATTCTCAGAGGGAGAATCAATAAAGTTTCATGGACTGTTGGATCTTGCAAACCAATGAAAGGGTTAAGGAGAGACCCCTTACATAGTCATAAGCTCAGGAGGAGTAGTGGTTGTTGAAATTACTAAGACAACTGAGAGGGGGGGTGAATTAGTTGTTATTGTGCTTAAACAATTTTAAGTCTATTAAATCAGTCTTAATCTTTCTTCAAATGATCATCAATTTTATACAACATATGGACAACATAAATAATGAGCATCAGTCACACATAAGATATACACAGAGACATATTTTCACGAGGAAACCCATAAAGGGAGAAAACCTCTTCTTCTTCGAAATGATAGGCAGTCTTTAAGTTTTGTACATCATCTATGTTTAAGCACTAACTGAAAGTGAGGCTACTGCCTCTGTTTTACAAGCTCCAACTTGTTGAGAGCACCAACTCTCTGGTTTCTCTAGCATCGACTAGAAGGAATCACCAACTCCTTAAGTGTTCCAGCACAGACTGGATGGAAGCACCTACTTCCACTTATACAAGCACCAACTTGTTTGAGAGCACCAACTCTCTGGTTTCTTTAGCACCCACTATAAGGAAGCACCAACTCCCTGAGTGTTCCAACATTGACTGTATGGAAGAACCTACTTCCACTTATACAAGCACCAACTTGCATATAGAAAACTCTGTGTCTTCCCAAGCACCACCCTGCCACCCTGTTTTCTAGCCACAACTAGATGGAAGCTACAACTCCCAATATTCAAGCACCAACTTGAATATCAGAGGATCACAGTCCTCCCTAGAACCACCCTTCCTCCCTGATTATCAATAAATGATTGAATAACCAACAACACAGATAAATCGATTCTTACCACTTCTTCTCTATTCTGTAAATCTGGTCTGCTTCTAACTGTTCTGCAATTCTTCTCTTTCTCTGTCTGTTCTGCAATTCTTCTCTTCATCCGTCTGTTCTGCAATTCTTCTCTGCTTCAAACTGCTTTGCAATTCTTCTCTTGCTTCTATCTATTCCTCATCTGTTACTCATCTCTGATTTTTATCTCACATTGTGCATATTGTCGGTCTCACACTGCGCATACTGTAATTTTCTCTTTCTTACAGTTCAACTTATTTTTCATTCAGAACAACCAACCATCCTTAGTCATTGGGTCTCCATTTTATCCTATACCGCCTATTTAGTTACACCTTGAATCTCCAAGAAAACGCATCAGCAACTGAATCGCCAACCATCCAACAATCATGATTCAGTTCTACTTACTGAATCATAACTGATCGATTACCTGTGAGGTGAAACAGTAACCCTTCGATCAAGTTTCTAATTAACCAATACCATTGGATTAAATCTGCAGGATTTCGTGCTTATCTCATATGCCCACTAGCTGTGACCGAGCGCTAAACAGAATTTTAATTTCATGATTTCACATCTCGGCATTCCTATGATGAAGGGTCTCGACACTCCAAGTCACGATCACTGAAACTCCGAGATGGTGCTTAGCACTGCTATCTTCTTCCCCTCATGTGACCACCGACAGTGACCATAGGCTGTGCCAAAAGGAACTTCGTATTTTGTGAACTTATGAACTTTATCAAGCCTGATCAATAGTTGAGATCTTGAATGATCCAACAGTCCAGATCTCATCGTGATCTCGCATATCACAATTCCTATGATGAAGGGTCTTGATACTCCAAGTCGCAATCGCCGAGACTCTGAGATGGAGCTTAACACCACTAGCTTCTTCCTCCATCTTCCGGAGATGTAACCATTGGTTGTGACCACAACCTTATTCAAAAATGCATTTCGTACTTTCACGTCTTGGGTATCCTATGATGAGTCCTCTCGACTCTCCATGTCATGAACTCTGAAATAGAGCTTTGCTTCTCTAGCTCTGCTCTCCATCTCTCAACAATGTGACCACGAGATATCCACTTGCTAATCAAATGAGAACTTCGCTCCTTTGACTTTCTAGTCAGCGAAATGATGATCTTTCGCCATGTGTCCTATGGAACCAATGGTCCAGATATTATCATGATTTCACCACGTGTCCTTCTTGAATCAACGGTCAAGATCTTATCATGATTTCGCAACTTCACGAGCCTTTGTCATGCCTGATCAATGGTCCATGATATTGATGATTCGACGGTCCAGATCTTTTCATGACCTCGCATATCGCGAGTTCCCACACCATTCTTCATTGACTCCTCCAATGTGCAAGTCAGTGAAATTCCAATCGCTTGCCATGTGTCCTATGACTCCAACGGTCAGAATTGTTATCATGATTTTTCATATCACGAGTTCAAACCTCTTTCCTTTGAATTTCCCGATCTGCGAAACTCTGAAACAAAACCTTTGTCGTGTTTTGACTGTTTTCCTCCTTCTAAGCTTACACTTCTGATGTTGGCATTATCTCTACGCTATTGATCATGTTGATCTTCGCCATCAATGACAAACACGCATACTCTGGCTCTGTCTAAAAACATGCCAACAATATCCCCCTTTGGCATTGATGGAAACCCCTTGAAAAACATGCAACTATACCACTATAGCATCCTTGAAATTACCACCACTGTAGCATCCTTGAAATTACTACACTTTTTCCCCCTTTGACATCAATGTCAAAGAAGAAACATACTCCCCCTGAGTTGTTATGATACATACTCCCCCTCTCAACTATGAGCAGCTTAGAAATACAACAGATATTCAATAAGTACTCCCCCTGATCAAGTGAACAGATTAGACGAAAGAAGTTATAACCCCAAACTTTTGACGAAGATATCCAAAAGGGGTCACTGCTAACGGTTTAGTAAAGATATTAGCTATCTGTTCTGTGGAAGGAATATAATTCACTTGAACAATTCTGTTTGTAACTTGTTCGCTGAGAAAATGGTATTTTATTGGTATGTGCTTAGATTTTGAATGAAGTACAGGATTCTTAGAGAGACTGATGGCATTGGTGTTATCATAGTGAAGTGGAATGGGATCAGTGTAAGTTACCTTCAAATCTGCTAGAGTTTGTATCATCCATAAAATTTGTGTGCAGCAAGTAGCAGCAACAATGTATTCTGCCTCTGTAGTTGATAATGAAATGGATCCTTGCTTTTTACTAAGCCATGCTACTAATGATTCACCTAGAAAGAATGCTCCTCCACTGGTGCTTTTTCTCTCATCAACACAGTTTGCCCAATCGACATCTGAATAAGAAGTTAACTGAAAGTTCTAATTTCTGGGATACCACAGACCATAATTCATTGTGCCTTTCAAGTACTTGAATATCCTTGTTACCGCTACTAGATGACTTTGTTTAGGAGTAGACTAATAGCGACCTACCATTCCAACAACTTGCATTATATCAGGACGGGAAGCTGTGATGTACAGAAGACCGCCTATCATTGATCGGTATGTCCTTTGATCAACATCAGGTGACATATCATCTTTACTGATCTTGCAACCAACCACCATAGGTGTACTAATAGGAGAGGAATCCTCCATCTGAAATTTCTTCAACATCTCTTTCAAATATTTTTCTTGAGAGATAAATATTCCTGCAGAACTCTGATTTACTTATAAACCAAGAAAATATGACAGTTCTCCTACCATGGACATCTCAAAATCTATTTGCATAGAGTTAGCAAACCACTAGAAAGATGATTCATTAGTACAACCAAAAATAATATCATCTACATAAACCAAAACAACTAGTAAATTATCACCTTCAGACTTAATGTAGAGATTGTTGTCAACAGTACCTTTCTTGAATCCTTTGTCTTGTAAAAATTTGTCCAGTCTATAATACCAAGCTCGTCTTGCTTGTTTCAGTCCATATAAGGCCTTCTTCAGCTTGCAAACATAATTAGGATTATCTGTCAATGAGAATCCTTCAGGTTGCTCCATATATACTTCTTCCTCTAGATCTCCATTAAGAAACGCTGACTTAACATCCATCTAATACACTTTAAAGTTCTTATGGCATGAATATGCAAGGAACATTCTGATGGATTCCAATCTTCCCACTGGTGCAAAGCTTTCATCAAAATCTTGACCTTCAACTTGTGCATACCCTTTACAGACCAATCTGGCTTTATTTCTAACAACTTGTCCTTTTTCATTCATTTTATTCTTGAACACCCATTTGGAACCTATTACATTCTTATCTTCGGGTCTTGGTACAAGCTCCCAAGTATTTTTCTTCTCAATCTAATCAAGATCTCCATTCATAGCTCTAATCTAATCATCATGTTGGCTAGCTTCATCAAAAATTTTAGGTTCAATCATAGATAAAAAGGCAACATGAGATTGTTCTGAGTCTTTAATCAATTTCCTTCTTGTCTGGACTCCTTTATTTATATCTCCAATTATCTGATTTTCAAGATGATTCTTTCTAACAATTCTGAGAGGTGATTTTGCTTCTTTTTGCTGATTTGTGTCAGCCTGAGTATTTGTATCTTCATCTGATTTAGATTCTTCTCTTCCTGATCCTTGGAACTGTTCATCTTCATCTTAAACTATATATTTTGTGCTTGGTTCAACATTGTTTACATTCCTGACCGAGACTTCTCCATCAACTTTTATGTCTATACAATCAACTAGTTTATGCAGCCTCTTATTGTAACATCTGTACCCTTTACTGTTTGTAGCATAACCCAAGAAGATACCTTCATCTTCCCTGTCATCATATTTGCCAATATTTTCATCATTATTTTTAATATAACATTTACTCCCAAAGACTTTAAAATGCTTGATTGAAGCAGGTCTTCCAAACCATAGTTCATAAGGAGTCTTGTCAATGTGTGGTATGAGATTTGCTTTGTTAAGGATATGAACAGTTGTATGAATTGCTTCCACCCAATATGTTTGAGGTATGTTCCTTTCATTCATCATTGATCTTGCCATTTGTTGTACTGATCTATTTTGTCTCTCAACAACTCCATTTTGTTGTGGAGTCCTTGGAATTGTGTACTCTCTTTTGATTCCATGTTTATCACAGAACTCTTTGAAGTTCCATGAGCTAAACTCTCCTCCTCTATCAGACCTTACTGCCTTCAATATTTTTCTTGTTTGATTCTCACTTAGAGCCTTAAACACTTTGAATTTTTCAAATGCTTCATATTTTTCCTTCAAAAAGGCAACCCATGTTAGTCTAGAATAGTCATCAATAATCAACATAAAATAATTTTATTTTCCTATACCTTCTTTCCTTGATGGTCCACATAAATCCATATGTACTAATTGGAGAGGTTTTTTTGTTGAAGGAAAGTTTTTTGATTTGAACTGAGTGCGAGTAGGTTTTCCTATCTGGCAAGGTTTACAAACAGAGTCATATGGCTTTGATATCTTCGAAAGATCTTTTACTACCCCATTGTTTCTGAGCTTGATTATATGATCAAAATTTAAGTGTCCAAGTCTCCTATGCCATAGCCAACTTTCATCATACTTGCTTAAGTAGCATTCTTCTTTTTCTTCATTGAACACATAGACATTGTTTTATGTTCTTATCCCTTTTGCAACTAGTTGTCCTGAATTCACCGATTTTATTCTACAATCTTTAGAGGTAAAAACGAATTCACATCCTCGGTCACAAACTTGAATGACACTAAGAAGATTATGTTTCAGGCCTTCTACAAACAACACATATTGAGCTTTCCCTTTTCCATTACTCAAACCTACCATTCCTTTACCTTTTATTTTTCCTGGTGCATCATTTCCAAAAGTTACATTCCCTAATTTGCTTTCACTTAGAGTTAGAAACTTACTTTTGTCTCCAGTCATATGTTTGGAACATCCACTATCGATATACCAGGGATTCTTTTGTCTTTGGGTTGATAACACTAATCTGCATTGGTCATCTTCTTTCTTCTTCGAAACCTTGAAATTTTCAGCAGCAGGGTTCAGATCTGGCTTATAGTTTCTTAAGCGACAGTCTATAGCTTTATGTCCATAATTATCGAAGTTGTAACATTCTGGTTCACTGAATAATAGATCATAACGAATGTTATGCTCATAAATGTTGTTTTGTTTCACCTGTGTCCTTCTCCCAATCATCACATGTTTTATAGTCTATGATTATTTGCTGCTTGGCTATCTCAATCTTCTTGAAAAAAATGATTGCTCATATCTAAGTCTTAAAGAACAATTTATAACTTTGTGATCAAAGTTAGAACAGAAAAAACCATAACCATAGAAAAAACCTTTATACCTGGAAAAAGGTTGTAGTCGATTTCTTCCATGTTGGTGATTTCTTTGATCAGAAAATGTGTTTGTGTTATTTCTTTGATCTACAGATTCGGTTCTGGTACTTTTTCTTTCATTCCTTCTTGGTGGATGATTTTCTTTCTTTGTTTCTGCAGAGTGGTTGTTGTCAATGATTGTAGTTTTGACAAACTTGATGGGTTCTGTATTACTTGAATGATCACTACTTGATCCTTCTTCATAGCTCAAGCCGGCTTTCAACTTTGGATTCATTTGCTAATTTAGAATGAAAGTTAATTCTTTTGAAGCTTTAATACTTGGCAGATTTTGATGATACAATGCCTTAAACTTCTCCATTTCTTTTTTGGTTTTTACTATCTCTTCTTCTAAGGCTTCACACACCGCTTTCTTCTCTGACAATTGTTGTTTCAGTATGTATTCTATTTTCTTTACCTCTTCTAACTCCACTTTTAGTATAGAAAAGTTTTCATCAGGTTTTTCACCATTCATTTTAAACTGTATCAACAACTGTTTTTGTTTTCTCTTCTTATATCTGAGTCTGTCAATTTCTTCCAAAGCACTGATTAATTCACCTTCCATATCCACCACAGCTTCTTCATCATCCATTTCACCTCCTTTGTACTCATCATCAAGATCTCCCATAGCCATAAGCATAAAATAATTCACTTTGTCTTCACATGATGAATCACTATCTATGTCTTCTGAGGAATTGTCATTATTTGCACACAAACTTTTCTTTTTACTATATTTCTTGAATTTGTACTTCTTTTCATCATCAGAGTTCTGGTCCTTTTTCTGTTGGGGACACTTAGATACAAAATGACCTATCTTACCACAGTTAAAACATTTGAAGGGAAGCTTGCCTTGATATTTTCTTGATCCTTTCTTTAACCTTCTCACAAATTTTGCCTCAATATCATCTAAATTTGAATCAGTATTCTTGTCTGCTTTAAAATATGCTTCTCTAGTAATGGATTTATCTTTGTTGATTCTCATTTCATATGCAGTTAAATTTCATAGGATTTGATCAATGGAGAGAGTTATAAGATCATTTAGTTCTTCTATTGCAGAGACTTTTGGATTAAATTTATCAAGCAAAGATCTTAAAATCTTCTGAACTAAAATTGATTCTTCAATCTTCTCACCAAGACCCTTCATGGCATTCACAAGTTCTTCAACTCTTAAAAAATACTTGCTAAYTGTTTCATCTTCATTCATCTTTAGTTGTTCAAACTTCAACCTAAATGTTTGAAGTTTGRCATCTTTTACTTTCTCATTTCCTTCATAGYTKCTAATAAGTTTATCCCACATTTCTTTGGTAGTTTGAAGATGAATCACCTTTACAAACTCGGCTTCTGCAAGTCCATTCAAGATAGCATTCATTCCCTTAGCATTAAAGATAAATTCTAACTTATCATCCTTGGAAGCTAGCACAATAGGATTTATGTATCCAATCTCTACTACATCCCAAACATCAACACCTAAGGCCATTAGGTATGTTCTCATTCTAACCTTCCAAAAGGAAAAATTTGTTCCATCAAATAGAGGAGGCTTACTGGCTAAAGTCCCTTCATGACTTGTCATGTTTAAGCTTACAGATCTACCTTTAAATAAAAGGAACCCACTCTGATACCAGTTGTTGAAATTACTAAGACAACTGAGAGGGGGGGTGAATCAGTTGTTATTGTTCTTAAACAATTTTAAGTCTATTAAATTATTCTTAATATTTCTTCAAATGATCATCAATATTATACAACATATGGACAACATAAATAATGAGCATCAGTCACACATAAGATATACATAGAGACATATTTTCACGAGGAAACCCATAAAGGGAGAAAACCTCTTCTTCTTCGAAATGATAGGCAATTTTTAAGTTCTGTACATCATCCATGTTTGAGCACCAACTCAAAGTGAGGCTACTACCTCCGTTTTACAAGCTCCAACTTGTTGAGAGCACCAACTCTCTGGTTTCTCTAGCACCGACTAGAAGGAAGCACCAACTCCTTGAGTGTTCCAACACCGACTAGATGGAAGCACCTACTTCCACTTATACAAGCACCAACTTGTTTGAGAGCACCAACTCTCTAGTTTCTCTAGCACCCACTAGAAGGAAGCACCAACTCCTTGAGTGTTCCAGCACCGATTAGATGGAAGCACCTACTTCCACTTATACAAGCACCAACTTGCATATAGAAAACTTTGTGTTTTCCCAAGCACCATCCTGCCACCTTGTTTTCTAGCTACAACTAGATGGAAGCTACAACTCCCAATATTCAAGCACCAACTCGAATATCAGAGGACCATATTCCTCCCTAGCACCACCCTTCCTCTCTGATTATGAATAAATGATTGAATAACCAACAACACAGATAAATCGATTCTTACCACTTCTTCTCTGTTCTGTAAATCTAGTCTACTTCTAACTATTTTGCAATTCTTCTCTTCCTTTGTCTGTTCTACAATTCTTCTCTTCCTCTGTATGTTTTGCAATTCTGCTTTGGTTCATGATGCTTTGCAATTCTTCTCTTGCTTCTTTCTATTCCTCATCCGTTACTCATCTCTGAGTTTTATCTCACACTACGCATACTGTCGGTCTCACACTGCGCATACTATAATTTTCTCTTTCTTACAGTTCAACTCATTTTTCATTCAGAACAACCAACCATCCTCAGTCATTGCGTCTCCATTTTATCCTATACCACCTATTCAGTTACTCCTTGAATCTCCAAGAAAACGCATCAGCAATATAATCGCCAACCATCCAAGAATCATGATTTAGTTCTGCTAACTGAATTGTAACTGATCGATTACCTGTGAGGTGAAACAGTAGCCCTTCGATCAAGTTTCCAATTAACCAGTACCGTTGGATTAAATCCATAGGATTTCGCGTTTATCTCATATGCCCACTAGCTGTGACCGAGCGCTAAACAGAATTTTAATTTTGTGATTTCACATCTCGACATTCCTGTGATGAAGGGTCTTGACACTCCAAGTCGAGATCGCCAAAAATCAAAGATGGAACTTAGAACCGCTAGCTTCTTCCCCTCATGTGACCACGGGCTACGCCAAAAGGTGCTTCGTATTTCAGGAACTTATGAACTTTATCGAGCTTGATCAACATTCGAGATCTCCAATGATCCGATGGTCCAGATCTCATTGCAATCTTGCATATCGTGATTCCTATGATTAAGGGTCTCGATACTCCATGTCGCGATCGTCGAGAATCTGAGATGGAGCTTAACACCGCTAGCTTCTTCCTCCATATTTTGCAGATGTAATCACTGGTTGTGACCACAGCCTTATTCAAAAATGCATTTTGCACTTTCCCGTCTTCGGTATTCTGTGATGAGTCCTCTCGACTCTCCATGTCACGAACTCTGAAATAGAGCTTGACTTCTCTAGCTCTTCTCTCCAGCTCTCGACAATGTGACCATGAGATATGACCACTCGCTAATCAAACGAGCACTTTTCTCCTTTGACTTTCCAGTCAGCGAAACGATGATCTTTCGCCATGTGTCCTATGGAACCAACGGTCTAGATATTATCGCAATTTCACCACATGTCCTTTTTGAATCAACAGTCAAGATCTTATCGCGATTTCGCAATTTCACGGGCCTTCATCATGCTTGATCAACGGTCCACGATCTCGATGATTCGACGGTCTAGATCTTTTCGTGATCTCGCATATCACGAGTTCCCACACCATGCTCCGTTGACTCCTCCAATATGCAAGTCAGTGAAATTCCAATCGCTTGCCACATGTCCTATGACTCCAACGGTCATAATTGTTATCGCGATTTCACATATCATGAGTTCAAACCTCTTTCCTTTGGATTTCCCGATCTGTGAAACTCCGAAACGAAACCTTTGTCGTGCTTTGACTGTTTTCCTCCTTCTGAGATTACACTGCTAATTTTTCCATTATCGCTATGCTACTGATCGTGTTGATCTTCACCATCAATGACAAACACGCATACTCTGCCTCTGTCTAAAAACATGCCAACAGTGGCCATTGGATTTAGATCAATGAGAGTCGTTGATCACGTGGTTGAATTTCGTTGTTTCGGAAGTCGGGGCGTGGAGAAAGTTTGTGACTCAGAGTCGAGAGTTGTGAACTCCCGATTCACGAAGTCCTAATAGAATCAGGACCGTCAGATCACGGGAAGTTCAGAGCATTGATTTGTGGTGAGAATTTATCATGATTTCGGCTATCATTGAAGAGTGTTGTGTCATTGCAAATCGCCGATACGAGAAATCCCGAGGTGCCGAAATATTTTGGCCCTAGGTTGTAATCAAGGGTCAGGTCAAGTGAAGTCAAGGAAGGAACCCAAGATCTGTTATCCTTTTCGGGATTTCGGAGATCGAAGGAGTCAGAGGAACTCACATCAGGTTTCGCGAAGTCGCGAAACCTAAAATACCTATTCGAGTAAAGGTTGTGGTCATATCAATTGGTCATGTGGGTAAGGGTTTGCGCTTTATGTTTTTTCACACAGGCGTAAATCTGAAGAAGGACCTGTGGATAAACCCTTGTGTGTTGAAGATTCCTACAGGGAATCAAAGGGTCAATCAGACTCAAAGGGGAGATTAAGAATGATCCTTAGACTAGGAGGTCAAGCAGAACCTGTTGAGGTAGGGGGTCTACGTCAACAACAACAACCTGTTGTGTTGAGAAAACTTTTTCTACAAGGACAACATATGGCTTTAGGATCTTTCGATAATACAAGAAATGTGTAAGGGGGGACTCAAGGGGAACCCATGCAAGATGGAAATTCATCATTCATCCATAAGGTGAGATTATATATTTTCACATCGACTAGAGCCCATGATTACATTAACCTTGAGTCTATGTCGAAAGGAAAAGAGTCTCTTGAACACAATCCTCTTCATATAGGGAATCCCATGAGAGACACAATGTTGTGCATACCTAAGCATGTGTATAAATGATCATCACTCAATACAAATTCTAGAGCCACTCCAAACTATTTGATTTCTAAGAATGTGGCTTAGACACCATGTGCAATGTCAACTTTAGAAGTGCTCCAAATTTTCTCATCACAATAGAGCGAATTGTTATCTACTATTGAGGCTATGGATTCTTCTAGATCTCAAGTTAGCAAATTTGACACTACTGATGTCAAGCCTCACCTTCATATCATGTCTCTTTCTAGATTCAAGTCATGTTCTCCATGAAAACTATCGGTAGGAATGTGGTTGATGAAGGCGTTTCAACTTGTGTCATGTCTTTGTCTTGTTGGTAATCCATTGGCTTAGTTTAACTTCTCCTACATTACTTACAATTTTTTATGGATAGTCATTTTGACTTCATGGGATTATTTAGTTCTTTCTTGTCTAGTTGGGTGGTAAAACTATTTATGTAGTAGTGAAATGTCAATGCTCCATTCAAGTCTTAGCTAGAACCTCTTACTAGGACATAGATGGACATATGCAATGATGATGGTGGTATCCTCTATTTTTTGAGTACTTTGTTTACCTCATGAAGGGAAGATCATCACAATCGATCAAATTCCATTTACTCACATATTTAGCTACATCAATGGGATTTTTTATGTCGTTAGTCTATAATTCTCATATCACCACTCAAAGTATGGGTGTTGGGTTATATCCTTCATTGATGGGAACATTTAAATTCATGACACCAATCTCTTACATTAACTCTATTCCATCTTACTCTAATCAATCAATCTTCTCAGTTCCCATTTCACAAGTGTGCCATTTTTTTACATCATACTTTGAGGACCCATCGATTCTACCTTTTCCATTAGATTCGGTGGAAGGGATTGAGAATGTTGGAATGGATTTTCCTTTTTTTGTGGTAGAGATATCTTATCAAGAAATTAAAAGTGTCGCTACACACACTGATCCAAATTCTTCTTAGACATAAGAGTTGGATCATATTATAGAGCCTGTTTGCACTATGAAATCTTTTGATTCTCTTTATTTTCTGGATACAATGTTTCCTTTTGACAAGAATATTATGGAAGCAATGACTTGGCTTCAAGGACCTTGGGAAGTCTTGCACCATAGGTCAGGCTTCCTCCCAAAGCTTAATAGAATTGAGAGTAGATAGTTTTGATTGACCATGATTGGATATCATGATCAACCCGTGAAACCATTTTTGACACATGGAGTGTATGTTGAGGGAAACATGGCTAATATCTCATAAACAATTTCAAGAAATATCTCTAGAAACCCCGATGTCATAGAAAAAATGTTTATAGGGGAAGATTGTTCTTCAGATGAGGTCCACATTTACACTGACTTGTTTAAGGAATCAAGTGAAGTATTTTCTTGAACATATGAGAAAATTCCAATCATAGATCCCTAAATTTTTGAACATGAAATTAAAATGTATGAAAACTTGAAACATGTTCGACAAAATATTCGACCCATTATTCCTAGGAAGGTGGTGGTGATAAAGGTTGAGATGGGAAAACTTCTCAAAGTTGGTTTTATCTACCCAGTTATGTTGGTTCAATGGGTATTCAACTACTTTCTGGTAGATAAGAAGCAGGAAAAAACGTGATTCTATATGGATTTTAGAGAACTAAACAAGTCTTCTCCAAAGGACAAATTCCCCACACCATTTATAGATCATCTTATTGATGAGTAGCCAAAAGAAATATATTTTCCTTTATGAATGGATTCTTAGGCTATAGCTAGATTTAGAGTTGTCCCAAGAATCATCATAAGACTGTATTTATATGCCCTTGGGGTACATTCACTTATCAGAAGATGCCTTTTTTCCTTAATCATTTAAATATAATGAATTTTAATGTAATTAAAATATCAATAACATTTGGTAGTAATTTCAATACTAATAACAATATATTGAAATTCAATCTCTTGCATTCTTGGAGAGTTCTAGAGGATTAATTTTGTTATTCTTATAAAACAAAGAATGATATCTCCAAAGGTATTATGATCATTAAATTTGTTAATGATCAATTTATTTTAATTCATTGCAAGTTACAAGTGTTTTTTACAAGTTTTTTTTGGCCACTAGCAAGTTGCAATAATTCTCTTGAGTGTCAATGGTGGAATAAATAAATGTAATGCAATAGAATGTTATTCACATAATGTAAATACATGAGAATGGATCAAGATAATATAATGGATTGATGGATACTAGCATAGATCCATCTTAACCCTGGATTTATCAAGTGCTGAGAGGGATCAAATCTATCGTGGTACAAACATATTTTAGAGTGGAAAACTTGAGGAAAGTTTAAAGGTTTTCACTTCGAGAGATTTGATCCCTCTTGACATTTGATAGATCTGGGGTTAAGATGGATCTATGTTGTCTAAACACTCAATAAACTCTTTTATACATTTATGGATTGCATCCTTAAATCCATAATCATATATCTTATCCAATTTTCCATTATTTATGGTTTTTCCTCTTAGAAATTTGCTATTATTAAATTGGATGGATTTGATGTGTGTGTGTGTGTGTGTGTGTGTGTGTGTGTGTGTGTGTGTGTGTAATAGTTGATTCGTTTTATTAACCCGACTTTATTTTTATTTTTTTTATTATTATTATTATTCTAACATAACACTCAACACTTTCCACCTCAAAATCTCCCCCATACTCGGTTGGAGAGCACCTCTCGATGCAAAAATTTTAAGACATACTTTTGCTTCTATCTTATAGTGACCATTGATCAATCCCTCCATGATCCCAACTTACAAAGTTTCAATGAATTAGTGTCCAAATCCCTATATATAGATCCTAACCCTAAGGGTTAGTACAATCAGTAGAACCGTCTTCCCAAGACATGTTGGTGATGGGCACAAGAAGATCCATTCATTGAACCTATGACATAACATGTGCATTTGTGTGATATTATAGTAAAAATGCTAATTTAATTAGATACTAAATTATATCTTCCAAAATTGTTTTGTTCTAAACCATCCTAATACATGTTTTCAATTTAAAACCCATATTTTCATTACATATCTTAGATATCCACTTTTTCATGACATTTTAAACATCGGATTTTGTTTCTACTCCTACTATGATGACATAACACAAATCTTATGAGCCTTCTATAAGGATTATGCAAACCGATGGACTATCCTTTGTTTTCTCTTTTTCTCCCTTATTTTAGTTTAATCAACAGACTCATTGGAGCTTAATGGATATTCTAAGAACACTAATTTCTTTGCATCATCCAATGAGGTAAAAGGGGTCAAAATTTCTCAAATCATTCGTACTATTCTCTTTACTAAAGGAACAACCAAGAAAAGAGACTAGTAGAAAAGAGGAAAAATCACTTCTAAAGGATACAATTAGAGATTCCTATGACTCTTTATTTGTTTCTACCAAATCAAAATTAAAGAGAATCCTTCCACCGAGAAAATTTTTTCATGTCTTAATCAAATCCCAAAAGTTTAATGAATTTTTTTAGTTAAATCATCGATTTTTACTAATGCTAGATTCGAGAAAGAATACATGATTCAAGAAAGAATACATGAAACAATTCTATATGAAACACTACATCGATATACCGAATGCTATCATGATTTCCATGTCATAGAGAGGATTCTAAGCATAAACAACAAAGAGGAAAAATAACATTTATGGAGAACGAGTATATTGGAAAAATAACATTTATGGAGAACGAGTACATTGTTGTGGATCTTGAAAAATGAAACCACTTAGAGTTTAGTTCAAAGCCATCTATTCAAAACCCTGTGGACTCCTCCCCTCGACCCCTAATTCAAATCCCTAGACTCTCCATACCTAATTCTAAATCACCCAATATACTTTTACTATATTAAAAATATTCAAGCTTTTATTTAATTTTAAATTTATTATATAAATTTAAAAATATTCATGCTTTTATTTTATTTTTTTAATTTTAAATTTCCTATATAAATTTTAATAGGATAAATAATAAGATCTAAATAGTAAACCCAAATTACCTCATAATAAAATGAAATATTTATTATTATTATTAATGATTTTTTCATTTTTTTTCATAGTTGTATGGGAATCAACATCTCTGAAACTAGTTTTCAACTTTTCCAAAGCTTGGGAATTAGTAGGGAAAGTTCCTAATTGGTGGAAACTATTTTGGGAACTTCGGAGATTTTTTGAAGCTTCAACATCAATAAAATAGAAGCTTGGGAACTAATTTCCTAAATAGAGAGCTTTAAATTAAAATTTTATTAAATTAAAATGTAAATATTTTTATTCATTATTACAAATATATAATTTATTACAAAAGTTTTCATTAATTTATTTAAAATATCACTATAAAGCAAAGACTAAATTGAACTAAATATTATTTTAAAAATTATTGAAGTAAAAAATTTAATACTACTCACTTTATAGATGTGGATATAAAAAATTTTTAATGCATGTGTGTTTAGCCCAAACTAAACATGAAAGTAGAATAAATCAATACTCTATCCATGATAAGCATTTTCTCCAGTTTGTTGTTGCTATCAACCAACCATATCATTGACTTGTATTGTATTTTCATATTATAAGAGTATCACTAGCTTATGTTGAAAAAGCTAAAAAGAATAATACTTCAAATTTACAAAGATGTTTGAAGTTTATATATGTAAAGTTTAATTTTTAAAAGATGCTAAAACTTTACATATGTATTTTCAATTTTGTTTCTCATTTTCTAATCAAATCTCTATGTATGTTAAACTTTTAATGTTGCGTTAAATATATTCATATAATTATTAATACAAATTAAATTAGTAATTTCTATATTGTAGTTATTGCTTGCAGTAAGAACATCATTATTGTAGGTGTATACCTGTTGGAGATGGGCACAATTAATCACCTTTTAATCTAAAATTCTAATCTGATGGCTAACAATTGAAGTTGCTGGCATATTCTTAGTCGTCCTCCCAAATCAATGAATGCGATTTACTCTTCGTAACTTTCTTGTATTTTTGAATGCATCAGTTAACCTGTTTACTTTTTAACATTTACCTAATCATATTAAGAAATTACTGTACCACCATATGATTGCCACATTTAATTGATTAACCTTTGAAATTACCACATTTGAAATTAACTTTTAGATTTCCTCAGCTCTATGTGTGTTTCAGGGGTCCTTGCGTTTCAGCTGTCCAAAAAAAAACTTTTGCATCGCCTTTCAGCAATCACCAACCACTTTGCGGCTGTGCTAGTCCTAAACCACACAACTGAATAATTCACATGATGTCGGCAACAACCATCCTATGGCTTTTTGAAAGAGCGATATAAATGTGACCAGTTTACTTCCTAGATCACATCAAGTGCCGGAGAGAGTAAGATGGAGGACGCAATTATTCTTGGTCCGTGCAATCTCGAGTCCCAATCAAGAAAATGTCTGGTTATTGAGACAATCTCGTGAGTTAACACGAGATCGTCCACAAATTTATCGGTATCAAAGTATCATACAATCGTGGATCAAAATAGGCGTTAGTCCTTGTTCTGTTGAACCTTTGCCTCCCATTTTCGGCAACTATCACTATCCATAACTGTAGGTTATTAGAAGTCTCTCTATAAAAGGCTGTTTGAGTTTTTTTTGTCCATTATATATCAGTGTGCGTACTATAAGTTTTTGTCTGTGGCTGTACAAGTACTGGAAGGAAAGATCTGTGGCTCGTATCAATCAAGCTTGAGATAGAAGCATGGCGCCAGATGGGAATTTCCCAACAATTTGTTCGTTAGAATTGAATCCAAACAGGCCATCACTGCACGAGGTCGAAACATCGAAACATATTGTACCTTCTGGGAACAATGGGGCTTCCATGACCCGCAAGCTCTCTTTCGAGGGACATGTCAGTAGAACAGTAACCGATGTTTCTGCAGAACTGAGCCGAAGTTCTATGAATTCGGACATGAATCTACGTGCAGTAACGAATTTGGAAGTAGAGCAAGCTCAGTGCGAGTGCTGTGGAATGTCTGAAGAATGCACGCCGAGTTACATTTGTAGTGTGAGAGAACTCTTCTGTGGACGCTGGGTTTGTGGGCTCTGCGCAGAAGCTGTCAAAGAAGAACGCCGTCGGATGGGTAGAGGAGTACCCATGGAGGACGCTTTGCGTGTACATATGGCTGTATATGTTAAGTTCAACAACGTCCGTCGGTCGAATCCTGCACTGTATCTTGCTGATGCAATGCGCGAGCTTCTAAAGAACAATTCTCAGGCAAATGGCTTCAGTTCCAATCCCAGCAGTCCCAGAGATAGATTAGTTAACAAAAATACAATCTCCCGTAGTATCAGCTGCATTCCTGCTATTGTAAGGGAATAAATTAACACCCGTTTCTGATAATCTTCCTTTTATAGTTATATCCTATAGAAATCGCACAACTCAGTTTCTTGAATCTCTCTGGACTACCGATATAATGCTTTCTTGTTTGCATTAAATCTCCGTGTTGATAAATTTTTGGCTTTTGGAAAGAATTCTCTTGTTGTTCTTTGCGCAATACCTATTTCTTGTTAATAAATCATCTGGTCTTTGTACAGCAATATTTTACTTACTATGATATTCTGGTCAACCGGAGGACAACTAGTCTTCTTTTATCACTTTCTGATGGTCATAGTCATGAAGTTGTTTAAAATATGCAGAGTTGAGTCTGGCAGTGCAAGATTGTTTTGATATTGGTGAAGTATTCTAGATTTAACTTATGCCAGAATTTTTTTGGAAAGAATTTCGGTGTAAGCTCTTTTGTTTAATTGTAAATAAAAGCAGAATTATAGGAAAGAATTGGTTTGCTAAACTACTTCTTTTCAATACTACAGCAATCTATACACTGGCTCAAACTCATTTACTTCTGAGGTTAAGAAGAGCAATAAATAAGTCAATAAAGCGTGAACAGAAATCATAAAGGTAGCAGCATAACGGGTTAACGATTTGTCCCTTTCTGTTTTAATTTCAACTAAATCTGGTTATCAATTTTTGTTGAAATTTAGAATTGCAGATTCTCATCACATGAATAGATTCAGCAGTTTTGAAAATCTCGAAGTTATACAATTTATGGATTTGATATTTATAATCCCATAAAATAAAATATAATCTTTGCCAAATCTTCTATACAAAACATTCATATATTAAAAACAACAGTCAACAATACATCTAAAATAAAATTCTAGAGATATAATGTACAAGTATATAGATTTGATATTATCATAAATAGATCTGAAACATAATTATATAGATCTCTAACTCATATGAACAAATTTGAAGTTAAAAGATCTAGATCTGAAATACACTCACACTATATCTAAGATAACTAATAAGAAAAATGGCAATGAAAAAACAATAGAACACCAAATATTTTAAGTGGAAAACCCAACAGAAAAAAACCAAGGGAAAAGGATTAGCCGTTAATTTATTATTAGCAAATAAATACATCAAGCTTCAACTTTACTCCTCCTTAATCTCCACACATTTTTTTTTTATGTACTCTTTACTTGTACATTTTATGTGAGAGCAAGAATACATATATAGACTCTCATAGAAGAAGATAGAATAATGGATACCTCTTCTAGAATACATTCTGGAAGTTTTAAGAATTCAAGAAATACAATTGTTTTATTCTTTGGCCTCACATACAACATTCTTCCACTTAAGACCAAATTAAAAATCTTTGTTAACTTATCAATTGTATTTTCTCTAACTGTAGTACCCCATCATCTAGCACTTGATGAATCCAATGATATCTAATATCCATGTGTTTTGTCTTAGAATGGAAGGTTGTATTTTTGGCAAGATGGATTGCACTTTGTCTATCACAATTCAATACATACTTTTCTCGTTGCACACCTAGTTCCTCTAAGAACATCCTCATCCAAAGCATCTCCTTCCATGCATTAGTTGTTGTAATATACTCATCCTCTATGTTAGAAAGAGCCACCAACTTTTGTAATCTAGATACTCATGAAACTGTAGCTCCCGCAAATGTATAGATGTAGCTTGTTGTGGATTTTCTAGAATTCGTGTCAACAACATCTGTAAATCATTTCAACAATGTATCGGTACCTTGAAAGTACAAACAATAATCAATTGAGCTTATGATATATCTTGAAATCCAATTAATTGCATTCCAATGTTCCTTTCTTCGGTTTGCAATAAACCTACTTACAACTTCCATTGTATGTGCAATGTCAAGGTGAGTGCATACCATTGCATACATTAAGCTGTGCATACAATTGCATACAGTAGGCTTCCTACTGTGGAAGCATATGAAATTTTGGGCATCTTTTCTTTTCCTTCAATACTAGTGGGGCATTAATTGGATGTTAATTCATGATGAGAAGTGAGTGGTGTACTTACACGTTTTGCATCAACCATATTAGTTTTTTTCGATACTTTTTCAAGGTATTTCTGTTGTGACAACCATAGTTTCCTTGTTTTCCTGTCCCGTATAATTTGCACCCCCTAAATTTTCCTTGTTGGTCCTAAATTCTTCATTGCAAAGATCTTGTTTAATTCTTCTTTTAACCTGATAATCATCAACTTATCTTTTCTAATAATCAACATGTCATCAACATATAATAATAAGACAATAAAATTATAATTTTCATATATTTTAAGATACACACAATGATCTGCATTTATCCTTTTAAAACCATGATCAAGCTTAAAAGAGTCAAATTTCTTATACCATTGATGAGGGGATTGTTTCATCACATATAGACTCTTCTTCAACTTGCAAACCAATTTTTCTTACATTTTTCAATAAATCCTTCTAGTTGCTCCATATATATCTCTTCATCCAAATTTTCATGTAAAAAGCTTGTCTTGACATCTAATTTTTCCAATTCTAAATCTAGAGCAATGATAAGACCAAGTACTACTCATATTGACGACATTTTGACAATTGGGGAGAAAATTTATGTAAAATCAGTACCTTGTTTTTGCTCGAACCCTTTCAGAACTAGCATTTCAATAAATCTTTGTTATTTTTCCTTTCCTTCATGTTTTATCCTATACACCCACTTGTTCTTTAAAACCTTTCTCCCTTTTGGCCTTCCAACCCAAATCCCATGTCTTATTATCATGTACGGATTTTAGCTCTTCTTGCATGGTCTTTTTCCATTTGATACAATTTTATCCTTCACTTGCTTACTCAAAACAAGAAGGTTCACCTTCATCAGTCAATAAAATATATTGTGAGGGAGGATACCTTTGTGAAGGCATATATGTGGCCTTGTAGACTTGTGAGTTGATAAATTTTGTGGTGAAATTTCTCTTAGTGTTTGTAAATTTTGTTGTTCTTCTTGTTGTTCCTCATTTTCATTTTTTGTATCATTAATGTCTTCTTTTAATGGTGGCTAATTCTCTTGTTGCCACTGATTTTGAACAAATTTTTGCGTCTTCACACCTTTGTCAACAATTTTAAACATTTTTTCTTCATTAAAAATTACATCCCTACTTCTAGTAACTCTCCTTTTTCCCACAACTCCTAACCTAACTCATTATGAACATATCCTAAGAAAATGCATTTCAATGACTTTTCATCCAACTTGGATCTTCATTCTTTAGGAATATGCACATATGCTTCACAACTAAAAATTTTCAAATGAGTTTAACATAAATCCTTACTGGTCCATACTCTTTCACGAATTCCACCATCCAATGAAGTTGTGGGAGAGCGATTTATTACGTAGAAAGTTGTATGAACAACCTTTTCCTAAAAATGTAGGAAAACCAAAATTTGAAGGCATGCTTCTCACCTTCTCCATTATTGTCTGATCCATTCTCTCAACTATTCCATTTTGTTGTGGGGTGTGAGGAACAATTTTTACATGCTTTATGCCATGATTATTACAATATCCTTCAACGGAATTAGAATAATACTCCCCACCATTATCAATTCTAATACATCTTACTAATTTGTTAGTCTCTCTTTCAACAACCATATAAAATCTCTGAAAAATGTCTAAAACTTGAGCCTTGCCCCTAATAGGAAAAGCCCACACCTTTTTTGATGCATCATCAATAAATGTAACAAAATAAGTAGCTTCTCCCAGTGATTTTATATTAATTGGACCATAAACATCATAATGCAATAGATATGATATTTATATATCCCTTTTAAAATTATTCCTCATAATTGATACCCTTTTTTGTCTAGCCGCAATATAATGGTCACAAAATTTAATATATGTATCGTATATCCGACGAAAAGGTTGTTTCTCAACAAGGATTTTCAGACCTCTTTTCTCTCATGTGCCCAAGACTTTTGTTCCATAGATATGTTGTAGGCTCCTCCTTTGCAATAACAACAATGTCTAATTTCTGCAATTTTTATTTTAATGTGTAGAGAGTGCCTATTTTCTACCCCTTTGAAACAATCAACGATCCTTTTACAATTTTCCAACCTCCCTTGCCAAGCACTATATGGAATCTAGATATGAAATACACTCACACTAGATCTAAAATAACTAATAAAAAAAATTACAATGAAAGAACAATAGAACACCAAATATTTTAAGTGGAAAACCTAACACGGAAAAACCAAGGGAAAAGGATTAGCCTTTAATTTATTATTAGCAAATAAATACATCAAGCTTCAACTTTACTCCTCCCTAATCTCCACACATTTTTCTTGATGTAATCCTACTTGTACATTTTATGTGAGAGCAAGAATACATATATAGACTATCATAGAAGAAGATAGAATAACAGAGAACTCTTCTACAATACATTCTGGAAGTTTTAAGAATTCAAGAAATACAATTATTTTATTATTTGGTCTCACATACAACATTCTTCCACTTAGGACCCAATTGAAAATCTATGTTAACTTAACAATTGGATTTTCTTCTCTGTATTTTCTCTAACTGTAGTACCCCATTATCTAGCACTTGGTGAATCCAATGATATCTAACATCCATGTGTTTCGTCTTAGAATGGAAGGTTGTATTTTTGGCAAGATGGATGGCACTTTGTCTATCACAATTCAATACATACTTTTCTTGCTGCACACCTAGTTCCTATAAGAACATCCTCATCCAAATCATCTCCTTCCATGCATTAGTTGTTGTAATATACTCATCCTCTGTGTTAGAAAGAGCTACCACCTTTTGTAATCTAGATACTCATGAAACTATATCTCCCACAAAAGTATAG
Organism: Picea engelmannii; assembly: GCA_009831015.1. Taxonomy (NCBI): domain Eukaryota; kingdom Viridiplantae; phylum Streptophyta; class Pinopsida; order Pinales; family Pinaceae; genus Picea; species Picea engelmannii. The sequence goes on along the minus strand of ML802539.1, from coordinate 92,484 downwards.
ATGTAGCTTGTTGTGGATTTTCTAGAATTCGTGTCAGCAACATCTGTAAATCATTTGAACAATGTATTGGTACCATGAAAGTACAAACAATAATCAATTGAGCCTCTAATATATCTTAAAATCAAATTATGTTCATTCCAATGTTCCTTTCTTGGGTTTTGCAATAAACCTACTTACAACTTCCACTAGATGTGCAATGTGAGGGCGAGTGCATACCATTGCATACATTAGGTTATGCATACCATTGTATACATTAGGCTTCCTAGTAAGGAAGCATATGAAATTTTGGACATTTCTTCTTTTCCTTCAATACTAGTGGGGCATTGATTGGATGCTAATTCATAATGAGAAGCAAGTGGTGTACTTACAAATTTTGCATCAGCCATATTAGTTTTTTTCGATACTTTTTCAAGGTATTTATGTTGTGACAACCATAGTTTCCCTGTTTTCCTGTCCCGTATAATTTGTACCCCCAAAATTTTCCTTGCTAGTCCTAAATTCTTCATTGCAAAGATCTTATTTAATTCTTCTTTTAACCTGGTAATCATCAACTTATCTTTTTCTGATAATCAACATGTCATCAAAATATAATAATAGGACAATATAATTACCATTTTCATATATTTTAAGATACAAACAATGATCTGCATTTATCCTTTTAAAACCATGATCAAGCTTAAAAGAGTCAAATTTCTTATACCATTGATGAGGGGATTGTTTCATCACATATAGACTCTTCTTTGACTTGGAAACCAAATTTTCCTACTCTTTTCAATAAATCCTTCTAGTTGCTCCATATATATCTCTTCATCCAAATTTTCATGTAAAAAGGTTGTCTTGACATCTAATTTTTCCAATTCTAAATCTAGAGCAATGATAAGACCAAGTACTACTCATATTGATGACATTTTGACAACTAGGGAGAAAATTTATGTAAAATCAGTACCTTGTTCTTGCTCGAACCCTTTCAGAACTAGCATTTCTTTAAATATTTGTTGATTTTCCTTTCCTTCATGTTTTATTCTATACACCCACTTATTCTTTAAAACCTTTCTCCCTTTTGGCCTTCCAACCAAATCCCATGTCTTATTATCATGTAGGGATTTTAGCTCTTCTTGCATGGCCTTTTGCCATTTGATACAATTTTCTCCTTCACTTGCTTCCTCGAAATAAGAAGGTTCACCTTCATCAGTCAATAAAATATATTTTGAGGGAGGATACCTTTGTGAAGGAATATATGTGGCCTTGTAGACTTGTGAGCTAATAAATTTTGTGGTGAAATTTCTCTTAGTGTTTGTCAATTTTGTTGTTCTTCATGTTGTTCTTCTTCTTGTTCCCCATTTTGATTTATTGTATCATTAATGTCTTCTTTTAATGGTGGCTAATTCTCTTGTTTCCCCTGAATTTCAACAATTTTTTGCGTCTTCACACCTTTGTCAGCAATTTTAAACATTTTTTCTTCATTAAAAATGATATCCCTACTTCTAGTAACTCTCCTTCTTCCCACAACTCCTAACCTAACTCATTATCAACATATCCTAAGAAAATGCATTTCAATGACTTTTCATCCAACTTGGATCTTCGTTCTTTAGGAATATGCACATATGCTTCACAACTAAAAATTTTCAAATGAGTTTAACATAAATCCTTACTGGTCCATACCTTTTCACGAATTCCACCATCCAATGAAGTTGTGGGAGAGCGATTTATTAAGTAGAAAGTTGTATGAACAACCTTTTCCTAAAAATGTAGGAAAACCAAAATTTGAAAGCATGCTTCTCACCTTCTCCATTATTGTCTGATTCATTCTCTCAACTATTCCATTTTGCTGTGGGGTGTGAGGAACAGTTTTTAAATGCTTTATGACATGATTATTACAATATTCTTCAACGGAATTAGAATAATACTCCCCACCATTATCAATTCTAATACATCTTACTAATTTGTTAGTCTCCCTTTCAACAACCATATAAAATCTCTGAAAAATGTCTAAAACTTGAGCCTTGCACTTAATAGGTAAAGCCCACACCTTTTTTGATGCATCATCAATAAATGTAATAGAATAAGCAACTTCTCCCAGTGATTTTATATTAATTGGGCCACAAACATCATAATGCAAAAGATATGATATTTATGTATCCCTCTTAAAATTATTCCTCATAAATGATACCCGATTTTGTCTACCCGTAATACAATGGTCACAAAATTTAATATATGTATCCTATATTTGACGAAAAGGTTGTTTCTCAACAAGGATTTTCATACCTCTTTTCTTTCATGTGCCGAGGACTTTTGTTCTATAGATATGTTGTAGGCTCCTCCTTTGCAATAACAACAATGTCTAATTTCTGCAATTTTTATTTTAATGTGTAGAGAGTGCCTATTTTCTACCACTTTGAAACAGTTAACGATCCTTTTACAATTTTCCAACCTCCCTTACCAAGCACTATATGAAATCTAGATCTGAAATACACTCACGCCATATCTAAGATAACTAATAAGAAAAAGGACAATGAAAGAACAATAGAACACCAAATATTTTAAGTGGAAAACCCAACATGAAAAAACCAAGGGAAAAGGATTAGCCTTTAATTTATTATTAGCAAATAAATACATCAAGCTTCAACTTTACTCCTTCTCCTTAATCTCCACACATTTTTCTCGATGTACTGCTACTTGTACATTTTATGTGAGAGCAAGAATACATATATAGACTCTCATAGAAGAAGATAGAATAATGGAGAACTCTTCTAGAATACATTCTGGAAGTTTTAAGAATTCAAGAAATACAATTATTTTATTATTTGGTCTCACATACAACATTCTCCCACATAAGACCAAATTGAAAATATTTGTTAACTTATCAATTGGATTTTCTTCTGTGTATTTTCTCTAACTGTAGTACCCCATCATCTAGCACTTGGTGAATCCAATTATCTAACATCCATGTGTTTTTTCTTAGAATGGAAGGTTGTATTTTTGGCAAGATGGATAACACTTTGTTTATCACAATTCAATACATACTTTTCTTGCTGTACACCTAGTTCCTATAAGAACATCCTCATCCAAAGCATCTCCTTTCATGCATTAGTTGTTGTAATATACTCATCCTCTGTGTTAGAAGGAGCCGCCACCTTTTGTAATCTAGATACTCATGAAACTGTAGCTCCCACAAAAGTATAGATGTAGCTTGTTGTGGATTTTCTAGAATTCGTGTCACCAACATCTATAAATAATTTCAACAATGTATTGGTACCTTAAAAGTATAAGCAATAATCAATTGATCCTCTGATATATCTTAAATCCAATTAATTGCATTCCAATGTTACTTTCTTGGGTTTGCAATAAACCTACTTACAACTTCCACTGGATGTGCAAACTGAGGGCGAGCGCATACCATTACATACATTAGGTTGTGCATACTATTGCATACATTAGGCTTCCTACTGTGGCAGCATATGAAATTTTGGACATTTCTTCTTTTCCTTCAATACTAGTGGGGCATTGATTGGATGTTATTTCATGATGAGAAGCAAGTGGTGTACTTACACGTTTTGCATCATCCATATTAGTTTTTTTCGATACTTTTTCAAGGTATTTATGTTGTGACAACCATAGTTTCCTTGTTTTCCTATCCCGTATAATTTGCAAACCCAAAATTTTCCTTGCTGGTCCTAAATGTTTCATTGCAAAGATCTTGTTTAATTCTTCTTTTAACCTGGTAATGATCAACTTATCTTTTCTGATAATCAACATGTCATCAATATATAATAATAAGACAATAAAATTACTATTTTCATATATTTTAAGATACACACAATGATTTGCATTTATCCTTTTAAAACCATGATCAAGCTTAAAAGAGTCAAATTCCATATACCATTGATGAGGGGATTGTTTCATCACATATAGACTCTTCTTCGACTTGCAACCCAAATTTTCTTACTTTTTTCAATAAATCCTTCTAGTTTTTCCCTATATATCTCTTCAGCCAAATTTTCATGTAAAAAGGTTGTCTTGACATCTAATTTTTCCAATTCTAAATCTAGAGCAATGATAATACCAAGTACTACTCATATTGACGACATTGTGACAATTGGGGAGAAAATTTATGTAAAATCAGTACCTTGTTCTTGCTAGAACCCTTTTAGAACTAGCATTTCTTTAAATATTTGTTGATTTTCCTTTGCTTCATTTTTTATTCTATACACCCACTTGTTCTCTAAAACCTTTCTCCCTTTTGGCCTTCCAACCAAATCCCATGTTTTATTATCATGTAGGGATTCTAGCTCTTCTTGCATGGCCTTTTGCCATTTGATACAATTTTCTCCTCCACTTGCTTCCTCAAAATAGGAAGATTCACCTTCGTCAGTCAATAAAATATATTGTGAGGGAGGATACCTTTGTGAAGGCAAATATGTGGCCTTGTGGACTTGTGAGTTGATAAATTTTGTGGTGAAATTTATCTTAGTGTTTGTCAATTTTGTTTTTCTTCTTGTTGTTCCTCATTTTCATTTTTTGTATCATTAATGTCTTCTTTTAATGGTGGCTAATTCTCTTGTTTCCCCTTAATTTCAACAAATTTTTGCGTCATCACACCTTTGTCAGCAATTTTAAACATTTTTTCTTCATTAAAAATGACATCCCTACTTCTAGTAACTCTCCTTTTTCCCACAACTCCTAACCTAACTCATTATGAACATATCCTAAGAAAATGCATTTCAATGACTTTTCACCCAACTTGGATCTTTGTTCTTTAGGAATATGCACATATGCTTCACAACTAAAAGTTTTCAAATGAGTTTAACATAAATCCTTACTGGTCCATACTTTTTCACGAATTCAAAATCCAACGAAGTTGTGGGAGAGTGATTTATTAAGTAGAAAATTGTATGAACAACCTTTTCCCAAAAATTTAAGAAAACCAAAATTTGAAAGCATGCTTCTCACCTTCTCCATTACTGTCTGATTCATTCTCTCAACTATTCCATTTTGTTGTGGGGTGTGAGGAATAGTTTTTACATGCTTTATGCCATGATTATTACAATATTCTTCAATGGAATTAGAATAATACTCCCCACCATTATCAATTCTAATACATCTTACTATTTTGTTAGTCTCCCTTTCAACAACCATATAAAATCTCTGAAAGATGTCTAAAACTTGAGCCTTGCCCTTAATAGGTAAAGCCCACACCTTTTTTGATGCATCATCAATAAATGTAACAAAATAAGTAGCTTCTCCTAGCGCTTTTATATTAATTGGGCCACAAACATCATAATGTAATAGATATGATATTTATGTATCCCTTTTAAAATTATTCCGCATAAATGATACCTGATTTTGTCTACTTGTAATACAATGGTCACAAAATTTAATATATGTATCTTATATCTGACAAAAAGGTTGTTTCTCAACAAGCATTTCCAGACCTCTTTTCTTTCATGTGCCCAAGACTTCTGTTCCATACATATGTTGTAGGATCCTCCTTTTCAATAACAACAATGTCTAATTTTTGCAATTTTTATTTCAATGTGTAGAGAGTGCCTATTTTCTACCCCTTTGAAACAATCAATGATCCTTTTACAATTTTCCAACCTCCCTTGCCAAGCACTATATGGAATCTAGATCTGAAATACATTCACACTGGATCTAAGATAACTAATAAGAAAATGAAAATGAAAGAACAATAGAACACCAAATATTTTAAGTGGAAAACCCAACACAGAAAAACCAAGGGAAAAGGATTAGCCTTTAATTTATTATTACCAAATAAATACATGAAGCTTCAACTGTACTCCTCCTTAATCTCCGCACATTTTTCTTGATGTACTCCTACTTGTACATTTTATGTGAGAGCAAGAATACATATATAGACTCTCATAGAAGAAGATAGAATAATGGAGAACTCTTCTAGAATACATTCTGGAAGTTTTAAGAATTCAGAAAATACAATTATTTTATTATTTGATCTCACATACAACATTCTCCCACTTAAGATCAAATTGAAAATCTTTTTTAACTTATCAATTGGATTTTCTTCTATGTATTTTCTCTAACTATAGTACCCCATCATCTAGCACTTGGTGAATCCAATGATATCTAACATCCATGTGTTTTGTCTTAGAATGGAAGGTTGTATATTTGGCAAGATGGATTGCACTTTCTCTATCACAATTCAATACATACTTTTCTTGTTGCACACCTAGTTCCTATAAGAACATCCTCATCCAAAGCATCTCCTTTCATGCATTATTTGTTATAATATACTCATCCCCTATGTTAGAAAGAGCCACCACCTTTTGTAATCTAGATACTCATGAAATTGTAGCTCCCGCAAAAGTATAAATGTAGCTTGTTGTGGATTTTTTAGAATTCGTGTCACCAACATCTGTAAATCATTTCAACAATGTATTGGTACCTTGAATGTACAAACAATAATCAATTGAGCCTCTAGTATATCTTAAAATCCAATTAATTGCATTCCAATGTTCCTTTCCTGGGTTTGCAATAAACCTACTTACAACTTCCACTGGATGTGCAATGTGAGGGCGAGTGCATACCATTGCATACATTAGCTTTTGCATATCATTGCATACATTAGGCTTGCTATTGTGGAAGCATATGCAATTTTGGACATTTCTTCTTTTCCTTCAATACTAGTGGGCCATTGATTGGATGTTAATTCATGATGAGAAGCGAGTGGTGTACTTACACGTTTTTCATCATCCATATTAGTTCTTTTAGATACTTTTTCAAGTATTTATGTTGTGACAACCACAATTTCCTTGTTTTTCTGTCCCGTATAATTTGCACACCCAAAATTTTCCTTGCTGGTCCTAAATTCTTCATTGAAAAGATCTTGTTTAATTCTTCTTTTAACCTGGTAATCATCAAAGAATCTTTTCTGATAATCAACATGTCATCAACAAATAATAATAAGACAATAAAACTACCATTTTCATATATTTTAAGATACACACAATGATCTATATTTATCCTTTTAAAACCATGATCAAGCTTAAAAGAGTCAAATTTCTTATACCATTGATGAGGGGATTGTTTCATCACATATAGACTCTTCTTTGACTTGCAAACCAAATTTTCTTACTTTTTTCAATAAATCCTTCTAGTTGCTCCATATATATCTCTTCATCCAAATTTTCATGTAAAAAGGTTGTCTTGACATCTAATTTTTCCAATTCTAAATCTAGAGCAATGATAAGACCAAGTACTACTCATATTGACGACATTTTGACAATCGGGGAGAAAATTTATGTAAAATCAATACCTTGTTCTTGCTCGAACCCTTTCAGAACTAGCATTTCTTTAAATATTTGTTGATTTCCTTTCCTTCATGTTTTATTCTATACACCCACTTGTTCTTTAAAACCTTTCTACCTTTTGGCCTTCCAACCAAATCCCATGTCTTATTATGATGTAGGGATTTTAGCTCTTCTTGCATGGAATTTTTCCATTTGATACAATTTTATCCTTCACTTACTTCCTCAAAACAAGAAGGTTCACCTTCATCATTCAATAAAATATATTGTGAGGGAGGATACCTTTGTGAAGGCATATATGTGGCCTTGTAGACTTGTGAGTTGATAAATTTTGTGGTGAAATTTCTCTTAGTGTTTGTCAATTTTGTTGTTCTTCATGTTATTCTTCTTCTTGTTCCTCATTTTCATTTTTTGTATCATTAATGTCTTCTTTTAATGGTGGCTAATTCTCTTGTTTCCCCTTAATTTCAACAAATTTTTGCATCTTCACACCTTTGTCAACAATTTTAAACATTTTTTCTTCATTAAAAATGACATCCCTACTTCTAGTAACTCTCCTTTTTCCCACAACTCCTAACCTAACTCATTATCAACATATCCTAAGAAAATGCATTTCAATGACTTTTCATCCAACTTGGATCTTC
>ML802539.1:48020-84457 GCA_009831015.1 Picea engelmannii | reverse complement strand
AGATCGTCCACAAATTTATCGGTATCAAAGTATCATACAATCGTGGATCAAAATAGGCGTTAGTCCTTGTTCTGTTGAACCTTTGCCTCCCATTTTCGGCAACTATCACTATCCATAACTGTAGGTTATTAGAAGTCTCTCTATAAAAGGCTGTTTGAGTTTTTTTTGTCCATTATATATCAGTGTGCGTACTATAAGTTTTTGTCTGTGGCTGTACAAGTACTGGAAGGAAAGATCTGTGGCTCGTATCAATCAAGCTTGAGATAGAAGCATGGCGCCAGATGGGAATTTCCCAACAATTTGTTCGTTAGAATTGAATCCAAACAGGCCATCACTGCACGAGGTCGAAACATCGAAACATATTGTACCTTCTGGGAACAATGGGGCTTCCATGACCCGCAAGCTCTCTTTCGAGGGACATGTCAGTAGAACAGTAACCGATGTTTCTGCAGAACTGAGCCGAAGTTCTATGAATTCGGACATGAATCTACGTGCAGTAACGAATTTGGAAGTAGAGCAAGCTCAGTGCGAGTGCTGTGGAATGTCTGAAGAATGCACGCCGAGTTACATTTGTAGTGTGAGAGAACTCTTCTGTGGACGCTGGGTTTGTGGGCTCTGCGCAGAAGCTGTCAAAGAAGAACGCCGTCGGATGGGTAGAGGAGTACCCATGGAGGACGCTTTGCGTGTACATATGGCTGTATATGTTAAGTTCAACAACGTCCGTCGGTCGAATCCTGCACTGTATCTTGCTGATGCAATGCGCGAGCTTCTAAAGAACAATTCTCAGGCAAATGGCTTCAGTTCCAATCCCAGCAGTCCCAGAGATAGATTAGTTAACAAAAATACAATCTCCCGTAGTATCAGCTGCATTCCTGCTATTGTAAGGGAATAAATTAACACCCGTTTCTGATAATCTTCCTTTTATAGTTATATCCTATAGAAATCGCACAACTCAGTTTCTTGAATCTCTCTGGACTACCGATATAATGCTTTCTTGTTTGCATTAAATCTCCGTGTTGATAAATTTTTGGCTTTTGGAAAGAATTCTCTTGTTGTTCTTTGCGCAATACCTATTTCTTGTTAATAAATCATCTGGTCTTTGTACAGCAATATTTTACTTACTATGATATTCTGGTCAACCGGAGGACAACTAGTCTTCTTTTATCACTTTCTGATGGTCATAGTCATGAAGTTGTTTAAAATATGCAGAGTTGAGTCTGGCAGTGCAAGATTGTTTTGATATTGGTGAAGTATTCTAGATTTAACTTATGCCAGAATTTTTTTGGAAAGAATTTCGGTGTAAGCTCTTTTGTTTAATTGTAAATAAAAGCAGAATTATAGGAAAGAATTGGTTTGCTAAACTACTTCTTTTCAATACTACAGCAATCTATACACTGGCTCAAACTCATTTACTTCTGAGGTTAAGAAGAGCAATAAATAAGTCAATAAAGCGTGAACAGAAATCATAAAGGTAGCAGCATAACGGGTTAACGATTTGTCCCTTTCTGTTTTAATTTCAACTAAATCTGGTTATCAATTTTTGTTGAAATTTAGAATTGCAGATTCTCATCACATGAATAGATTCAGCAGTTTTGAAAATCTCGAAGTTATACAATTTATGGATTTGATATTTATAATCCCATAAAATAAAATATAATCTTTGCCAAATCTTCTATACAAAACATTCATATATTAAAAACAACAGTCAACAATACATCTAAAATAAAATTCTAGAGATATAATGTACAAGTATATAGATTTGATATTATCATAAATAGATCTGAAACATAATTATATAGATCTCTAACTCATATGAACAAATTTGAAGTTAAAAGATCTAGATCTGAAATACACTCACACTATATCTAAGATAACTAATAAGAAAAATGGCAATGAAAAAACAATAGAACACCAAATATTTTAAGTGGAAAACCCAACAGAAAAAAACCAAGGGAAAAGGATTAGCCGTTAATTTATTATTAGCAAATAAATACATCAAGCTTCAACTTTACTCCTCCTTAATCTCCACACATTTTTTTTTTATGTACTCTTTACTTGTACATTTTATGTGAGAGCAAGAATACATATATAGACTCTCATAGAAGAAGATAGAATAATGGATACCTCTTCTAGAATACATTCTGGAAGTTTTAAGAATTCAAGAAATACAATTGTTTTATTCTTTGGCCTCACATACAACATTCTTCCACTTAAGACCAAATTAAAAATCTTTGTTAACTTATCAATTGTATTTTCTCTAACTGTAGTACCCCATCATCTAGCACTTGATGAATCCAATGATATCTAATATCCATGTGTTTTGTCTTAGAATGGAAGGTTGTATTTTTGGCAAGATGGATTGCACTTTGTCTATCACAATTCAATACATACTTTTCTCGTTGCACACCTAGTTCCTCTAAGAACATCCTCATCCAAAGCATCTCCTTCCATGCATTAGTTGTTGTAATATACTCATCCTCTATGTTAGAAAGAGCCACCAACTTTTGTAATCTAGATACTCATGAAACTGTAGCTCCCGCAAATGTATAGATGTAGCTTGTTGTGGATTTTCTAGAATTCGTGTCAACAACATCTGTAAATCATTTCAACAATGTATCGGTACCTTGAAAGTACAAACAATAATCAATTGAGCTTATGATATATCTTGAAATCCAATTAATTGCATTCCAATGTTCCTTTCTTCGGTTTGCAATAAACCTACTTACAACTTCCATTGTATGTGCAATGTCAAGGTGAGTGCATACCATTGCATACATTAAGCTGTGCATACAATTGCATACAGTAGGCTTCCTACTGTGGAAGCATATGAAATTTTGGGCATCTTTTCTTTTCCTTCAATACTAGTGGGGCATTAATTGGATGTTAATTCATGATGAGAAGTGAGTGGTGTACTTACACGTTTTGCATCAACCATATTAGTTTTTTTCGATACTTTTTCAAGGTATTTCTGTTGTGACAACCATAGTTTCCTTGTTTTCCTGTCCCGTATAATTTGCACCCCCTAAATTTTCCTTGTTGGTCCTAAATTCTTCATTGCAAAGATCTTGTTTAATTCTTCTTTTAACCTGATAATCATCAACTTATCTTTTCTAATAATCAACATGTCATCAACATATAATAATAAGACAATAAAATTATAATTTTCATATATTTTAAGATACACACAATGATCTGCATTTATCCTTTTAAAACCATGATCAAGCTTAAAAGAGTCAAATTTCTTATACCATTGATGAGGGGATTGTTTCATCACATATAGACTCTTCTTCAACTTGCAAACCAATTTTTCTTACATTTTTCAATAAATCCTTCTAGTTGCTCCATATATATCTCTTCATCCAAATTTTCATGTAAAAAGCTTGTCTTGACATCTAATTTTTCCAATTCTAAATCTAGAGCAATGATAAGACCAAGTACTACTCATATTGACGACATTTTGACAATTGGGGAGAAAATTTATGTAAAATCAGTACCTTGTTTTTGCTCGAACCCTTTCAGAACTAGCATTTCAATAAATCTTTGTTATTTTTCCTTTCCTTCATGTTTTATCCTATACACCCACTTGTTCTTTAAAACCTTTCTCCCTTTTGGCCTTCCAACCCAAATCCCATGTCTTATTATCATGTACGGATTTTAGCTCTTCTTGCATGGTCTTTTTCCATTTGATACAATTTTATCCTTCACTTGCTTACTCAAAACAAGAAGGTTCACCTTCATCAGTCAATAAAATATATTGTGAGGGAGGATACCTTTGTGAAGGCATATATGTGGCCTTGTAGACTTGTGAGTTGATAAATTTTGTGGTGAAATTTCTCTTAGTGTTTGTAAATTTTGTTGTTCTTCTTGTTGTTCCTCATTTTCATTTTTTGTATCATTAATGTCTTCTTTTAATGGTGGCTAATTCTCTTGTTGCCACTGATTTTGAACAAATTTTTGCGTCTTCACACCTTTGTCAACAATTTTAAACATTTTTTCTTCATTAAAAATTACATCCCTACTTCTAGTAACTCTCCTTTTTCCCACAACTCCTAACCTAACTCATTATGAACATATCCTAAGAAAATGCATTTCAATGACTTTTCATCCAACTTGGATCTTCATTCTTTAGGAATATGCACATATGCTTCACAACTAAAAATTTTCAAATGAGTTTAACATAAATCCTTACTGGTCCATACTCTTTCACGAATTCCACCATCCAATGAAGTTGTGGGAGAGCGATTTATTACGTAGAAAGTTGTATGAACAACCTTTTCCTAAAAATGTAGGAAAACCAAAATTTGAAGGCATGCTTCTCACCTTCTCCATTATTGTCTGATCCATTCTCTCAACTATTCCATTTTGTTGTGGGGTGTGAGGAACAATTTTTACATGCTTTATGCCATGATTATTACAATATCCTTCAACGGAATTAGAATAATACTCCCCACCATTATCAATTCTAATACATCTTACTAATTTGTTAGTCTCTCTTTCAACAACCATATAAAATCTCTGAAAAATGTCTAAAACTTGAGCCTTGCCCCTAATAGGAAAAGCCCACACCTTTTTTGATGCATCATCAATAAATGTAACAAAATAAGTAGCTTCTCCCAGTGATTTTATATTAATTGGACCATAAACATCATAATGCAATAGATATGATATTTATATATCCCTTTTAAAATTATTCCTCATAATTGATACCCTTTTTTGTCTAGCCGCAATATAATGGTCACAAAATTTAATATATGTATCGTATATCCGACGAAAAGGTTGTTTCTCAACAAGGATTTTCAGACCTCTTTTCTCTCATGTGCCCAAGACTTTTGTTCCATAGATATGTTGTAGGCTCCTCCTTTGCAATAACAACAATGTCTAATTTCTGCAATTTTTATTTTAATGTGTAGAGAGTGCCTATTTTCTACCCCTTTGAAACAATCAACGATCCTTTTACAATTTTCCAACCTCCCTTGCCAAGCACTATATGGAATCTAGATATGAAATACACTCACACTAGATCTAAAATAACTAATAAAAAAAATTACAATGAAAGAACAATAGAACACCAAATATTTTAAGTGGAAAACCTAACACGGAAAAACCAAGGGAAAAGGATTAGCCTTTAATTTATTATTAGCAAATAAATACATCAAGCTTCAACTTTACTCCTCCCTAATCTCCACACATTTTTCTTGATGTAATCCTACTTGTACATTTTATGTGAGAGCAAGAATACATATATAGACTATCATAGAAGAAGATAGAATAACAGAGAACTCTTCTACAATACATTCTGGAAGTTTTAAGAATTCAAGAAATACAATTATTTTATTATTTGGTCTCACATACAACATTCTTCCACTTAGGACCCAATTGAAAATCTATGTTAACTTAACAATTGGATTTTCTTCTCTGTATTTTCTCTAACTGTAGTACCCCATTATCTAGCACTTGGTGAATCCAATGATATCTAACATCCATGTGTTTCGTCTTAGAATGGAAGGTTGTATTTTTGGCAAGATGGATGGCACTTTGTCTATCACAATTCAATACATACTTTTCTTGCTGCACACCTAGTTCCTATAAGAACATCCTCATCCAAATCATCTCCTTCCATGCATTAGTTGTTGTAATATACTCATCCTCTGTGTTAGAAAGAGCTACCACCTTTTGTAATCTAGATACTCATGAAACTATATCTCCCACAAAAGTATAGATGTAGCTTGTTGTGGATTTTCTAGAATTCGTGTCAGCAACATCTGTAAATCATTTGAACAATGTATTGGTACCATGAAAGTACAAACAATAATCAATTGAGCCTCTAATATATCTTAAAATCAAATTATGTTCATTCCAATGTTCCTTTCTTGGGTTTTGCAATAAACCTACTTACAACTTCCACTAGATGTGCAATGTGAGGGCGAGTGCATACCATTGCATACATTAGGTTATGCATACCATTGTATACATTAGGCTTCCTAGTAAGGAAGCATATGAAATTTTGGACATTTCTTCTTTTCCTTCAATACTAGTGGGGCATTGATTGGATGCTAATTCATAATGAGAAGCAAGTGGTGTACTTACAAATTTTGCATCAGCCATATTAGTTTTTTTCGATACTTTTTCAAGGTATTTATGTTGTGACAACCATAGTTTCCCTGTTTTCCTGTCCCGTATAATTTGTACCCCCAAAATTTTCCTTGCTAGTCCTAAATTCTTCATTGCAAAGATCTTATTTAATTCTTCTTTTAACCTGGTAATCATCAACTTATCTTTTTCTGATAATCAACATGTCATCAAAATATAATAATAGGACAATATAATTACCATTTTCATATATTTTAAGATACAAACAATGATCTGCATTTATCCTTTTAAAACCATGATCAAGCTTAAAAGAGTCAAATTTCTTATACCATTGATGAGGGGATTGTTTCATCACATATAGACTCTTCTTTGACTTGGAAACCAAATTTTCCTACTCTTTTCAATAAATCCTTCTAGTTGCTCCATATATATCTCTTCATCCAAATTTTCATGTAAAAAGGTTGTCTTGACATCTAATTTTTCCAATTCTAAATCTAGAGCAATGATAAGACCAAGTACTACTCATATTGATGACATTTTGACAACTAGGGAGAAAATTTATGTAAAATCAGTACCTTGTTCTTGCTCGAACCCTTTCAGAACTAGCATTTCTTTAAATATTTGTTGATTTTCCTTTCCTTCATGTTTTATTCTATACACCCACTTATTCTTTAAAACCTTTCTCCCTTTTGGCCTTCCAACCAAATCCCATGTCTTATTATCATGTAGGGATTTTAGCTCTTCTTGCATGGCCTTTTGCCATTTGATACAATTTTCTCCTTCACTTGCTTCCTCGAAATAAGAAGGTTCACCTTCATCAGTCAATAAAATATATTTTGAGGGAGGATACCTTTGTGAAGGAATATATGTGGCCTTGTAGACTTGTGAGCTAATAAATTTTGTGGTGAAATTTCTCTTAGTGTTTGTCAATTTTGTTGTTCTTCATGTTGTTCTTCTTCTTGTTCCCCATTTTGATTTATTGTATCATTAATGTCTTCTTTTAATGGTGGCTAATTCTCTTGTTTCCCCTGAATTTCAACAATTTTTTGCGTCTTCACACCTTTGTCAGCAATTTTAAACATTTTTTCTTCATTAAAAATGATATCCCTACTTCTAGTAACTCTCCTTCTTCCCACAACTCCTAACCTAACTCATTATCAACATATCCTAAGAAAATGCATTTCAATGACTTTTCATCCAACTTGGATCTTCGTTCTTTAGGAATATGCACATATGCTTCACAACTAAAAATTTTCAAATGAGTTTAACATAAATCCTTACTGGTCCATACCTTTTCACGAATTCCACCATCCAATGAAGTTGTGGGAGAGCGATTTATTAAGTAGAAAGTTGTATGAACAACCTTTTCCTAAAAATGTAGGAAAACCAAAATTTGAAAGCATGCTTCTCACCTTCTCCATTATTGTCTGATTCATTCTCTCAACTATTCCATTTTGCTGTGGGGTGTGAGGAACAGTTTTTAAATGCTTTATGACATGATTATTACAATATTCTTCAACGGAATTAGAATAATACTCCCCACCATTATCAATTCTAATACATCTTACTAATTTGTTAGTCTCCCTTTCAACAACCATATAAAATCTCTGAAAAATGTCTAAAACTTGAGCCTTGCACTTAATAGGTAAAGCCCACACCTTTTTTGATGCATCATC
Source organism: Picea engelmannii (assembly GCA_009831015.1). Classification (NCBI taxonomy): domain Eukaryota; kingdom Viridiplantae; phylum Streptophyta; class Pinopsida; order Pinales; family Pinaceae; genus Picea; species Picea engelmannii. The sequence continues at coordinate 76,691 of ML802539.1, read as the reverse complement.
AATAAATGTAATAGAATAAGCAACTTCTCCCAGTGATTTTATATTAATTGGGCCACAAACATCATAATGCAAAAGATATGATATTTATGTATCCCTCTTAAAATTATTCCTCATAAATGATACCCGATTTTGTCTACCCGTAATACAATGGTCACAAAATTTAATATATGTATCCTATATTTGACGAAAAGGTTGTTTCTCAACAAGGATTTTCATACCTCTTTTCTTTCATGTGCCGAGGACTTTTGTTCTATAGATATGTTGTAGGCTCCTCCTTTGCAATAACAACAATGTCTAATTTCTGCAATTTTTATTTTAATGTGTAGAGAGTGCCTATTTTCTACCACTTTGAAACAGTTAACGATCCTTTTACAATTTTCCAACCTCCCTTACCAAGCACTATATGAAATCTAGATCTGAAATACACTCACGCCATATCTAAGATAACTAATAAGAAAAAGGACAATGAAAGAACAATAGAACACCAAATATTTTAAGTGGAAAACCCAACATGAAAAAACCAAGGGAAAAGGATTAGCCTTTAATTTATTATTAGCAAATAAATACATCAAGCTTCAACTTTACTCCTTCTCCTTAATCTCCACACATTTTTCTCGATGTACTGCTACTTGTACATTTTATGTGAGAGCAAGAATACATATATAGACTCTCATAGAAGAAGATAGAATAATGGAGAACTCTTCTAGAATACATTCTGGAAGTTTTAAGAATTCAAGAAATACAATTATTTTATTATTTGGTCTCACATACAACATTCTCCCACATAAGACCAAATTGAAAATATTTGTTAACTTATCAATTGGATTTTCTTCTGTGTATTTTCTCTAACTGTAGTACCCCATCATCTAGCACTTGGTGAATCCAATTATCTAACATCCATGTGTTTTTTCTTAGAATGGAAGGTTGTATTTTTGGCAAGATGGATAACACTTTGTTTATCACAATTCAATACATACTTTTCTTGCTGTACACCTAGTTCCTATAAGAACATCCTCATCCAAAGCATCTCCTTTCATGCATTAGTTGTTGTAATATACTCATCCTCTGTGTTAGAAGGAGCCGCCACCTTTTGTAATCTAGATACTCATGAAACTGTAGCTCCCACAAAAGTATAGATGTAGCTTGTTGTGGATTTTCTAGAATTCGTGTCACCAACATCTATAAATAATTTCAACAATGTATTGGTACCTTAAAAGTATAAGCAATAATCAATTGATCCTCTGATATATCTTAAATCCAATTAATTGCATTCCAATGTTACTTTCTTGGGTTTGCAATAAACCTACTTACAACTTCCACTGGATGTGCAAACTGAGGGCGAGCGCATACCATTACATACATTAGGTTGTGCATACTATTGCATACATTAGGCTTCCTACTGTGGCAGCATATGAAATTTTGGACATTTCTTCTTTTCCTTCAATACTAGTGGGGCATTGATTGGATGTTATTTCATGATGAGAAGCAAGTGGTGTACTTACACGTTTTGCATCATCCATATTAGTTTTTTTCGATACTTTTTCAAGGTATTTATGTTGTGACAACCATAGTTTCCTTGTTTTCCTATCCCGTATAATTTGCAAACCCAAAATTTTCCTTGCTGGTCCTAAATGTTTCATTGCAAAGATCTTGTTTAATTCTTCTTTTAACCTGGTAATGATCAACTTATCTTTTCTGATAATCAACATGTCATCAATATATAATAATAAGACAATAAAATTACTATTTTCATATATTTTAAGATACACACAATGATTTGCATTTATCCTTTTAAAACCATGATCAAGCTTAAAAGAGTCAAATTCCATATACCATTGATGAGGGGATTGTTTCATCACATATAGACTCTTCTTCGACTTGCAACCCAAATTTTCTTACTTTTTTCAATAAATCCTTCTAGTTTTTCCCTATATATCTCTTCAGCCAAATTTTCATGTAAAAAGGTTGTCTTGACATCTAATTTTTCCAATTCTAAATCTAGAGCAATGATAATACCAAGTACTACTCATATTGACGACATTGTGACAATTGGGGAGAAAATTTATGTAAAATCAGTACCTTGTTCTTGCTAGAACCCTTTTAGAACTAGCATTTCTTTAAATATTTGTTGATTTTCCTTTGCTTCATTTTTTATTCTATACACCCACTTGTTCTCTAAAACCTTTCTCCCTTTTGGCCTTCCAACCAAATCCCATGTTTTATTATCATGTAGGGATTCTAGCTCTTCTTGCATGGCCTTTTGCCATTTGATACAATTTTCTCCTCCACTTGCTTCCTCAAAATAGGAAGATTCACCTTCGTCAGTCAATAAAATATATTGTGAGGGAGGATACCTTTGTGAAGGCAAATATGTGGCCTTGTGGACTTGTGAGTTGATAAATTTTGTGGTGAAATTTATCTTAGTGTTTGTCAATTTTGTTTTTCTTCTTGTTGTTCCTCATTTTCATTTTTTGTATCATTAATGTCTTCTTTTAATGGTGGCTAATTCTCTTGTTTCCCCTTAATTTCAACAAATTTTTGCGTCATCACACCTTTGTCAGCAATTTTAAACATTTTTTCTTCATTAAAAATGACATCCCTACTTCTAGTAACTCTCCTTTTTCCCACAACTCCTAACCTAACTCATTATGAACATATCCTAAGAAAATGCATTTCAATGACTTTTCACCCAACTTGGATCTTTGTTCTTTAGGAATATGCACATATGCTTCACAACTAAAAGTTTTCAAATGAGTTTAACATAAATCCTTACTGGTCCATACTTTTTCACGAATTCAAAATCCAACGAAGTTGTGGGAGAGTGATTTATTAAGTAGAAAATTGTATGAACAACCTTTTCCCAAAAATTTAAGAAAACCAAAATTTGAAAGCATGCTTCTCACCTTCTCCATTACTGTCTGATTCATTCTCTCAACTATTCCATTTTGTTGTGGGGTGTGAGGAATAGTTTTTACATGCTTTATGCCATGATTATTACAATATTCTTCAATGGAATTAGAATAATACTCCCCACCATTATCAATTCTAATACATCTTACTATTTTGTTAGTCTCCCTTTCAACAACCATATAAAATCTCTGAAAGATGTCTAAAACTTGAGCCTTGCCCTTAATAGGTAAAGCCCACACCTTTTTTGATGCATCATCAATAAATGTAACAAAATAAGTAGCTTCTCCTAGCGCTTTTATATTAATTGGGCCACAAACATCATAATGTAATAGATATGATATTTATGTATCCCTTTTAAAATTATTCCGCATAAATGATACCTGATTTTGTCTACTTGTAATACAATGGTCACAAAATTTAATATATGTATCTTATATCTGACAAAAAGGTTGTTTCTCAACAAGCATTTCCAGACCTCTTTTCTTTCATGTGCCCAAGACTTCTGTTCCATACATATGTTGTAGGATCCTCCTTTTCAATAACAACAATGTCTAATTTTTGCAATTTTTATTTCAATGTGTAGAGAGTGCCTATTTTCTACCCCTTTGAAACAATCAATGATCCTTTTACAATTTTCCAACCTCCCTTGCCAAGCACTATATGGAATCTAGATCTGAAATACATTCACACTGGATCTAAGATAACTAATAAGAAAATGAAAATGAAAGAACAATAGAACACCAAATATTTTAAGTGGAAAACCCAACACAGAAAAACCAAGGGAAAAGGATTAGCCTTTAATTTATTATTACCAAATAAATACATGAAGCTTCAACTGTACTCCTCCTTAATCTCCGCACATTTTTCTTGATGTACTCCTACTTGTACATTTTATGTGAGAGCAAGAATACATATATAGACTCTCATAGAAGAAGATAGAATAATGGAGAACTCTTCTAGAATACATTCTGGAAGTTTTAAGAATTCAGAAAATACAATTATTTTATTATTTGATCTCACATACAACATTCTCCCACTTAAGATCAAATTGAAAATCTTTTTTAACTTATCAATTGGATTTTCTTCTATGTATTTTCTCTAACTATAGTACCCCATCATCTAGCACTTGGTGAATCCAATGATATCTAACATCCATGTGTTTTGTCTTAGAATGGAAGGTTGTATATTTGGCAAGATGGATTGCACTTTCTCTATCACAATTCAATACATACTTTTCTTGTTGCACACCTAGTTCCTATAAGAACATCCTCATCCAAAGCATCTCCTTTCATGCATTATTTGTTATAATATACTCATCCCCTATGTTAGAAAGAGCCACCACCTTTTGTAATCTAGATACTCATGAAATTGTAGCTCCCGCAAAAGTATAAATGTAGCTTGTTGTGGATTTTTTAGAATTCGTGTCACCAACATCTGTAAATCATTTCAACAATGTATTGGTACCTTGAATGTACAAACAATAATCAATTGAGCCTCTAGTATATCTTAAAATCCAATTAATTGCATTCCAATGTTCCTTTCCTGGGTTTGCAATAAACCTACTTACAACTTCCACTGGATGTGCAATGTGAGGGCGAGTGCATACCATTGCATACATTAGCTTTTGCATATCATTGCATACATTAGGCTTGCTATTGTGGAAGCATATGCAATTTTGGACATTTCTTCTTTTCCTTCAATACTAGTGGGCCATTGATTGGATGTTAATTCATGATGAGAAGCGAGTGGTGTACTTACACGTTTTTCATCATCCATATTAGTTCTTTTAGATACTTTTTCAAGTATTTATGTTGTGACAACCACAATTTCCTTGTTTTTCTGTCCCGTATAATTTGCACACCCAAAATTTTCCTTGCTGGTCCTAAATTCTTCATTGAAAAGATCTTGTTTAATTCTTCTTTTAACCTGGTAATCATCAAAGAATCTTTTCTGATAATCAACATGTCATCAACAAATAATAATAAGACAATAAAACTACCATTTTCATATATTTTAAGATACACACAATGATCTATATTTATCCTTTTAAAACCATGATCAAGCTTAAAAGAGTCAAATTTCTTATACCATTGATGAGGGGATTGTTTCATCACATATAGACTCTTCTTTGACTTGCAAACCAAATTTTCTTACTTTTTTCAATAAATCCTTCTAGTTGCTCCATATATATCTCTTCATCCAAATTTTCATGTAAAAAGGTTGTCTTGACATCTAATTTTTCCAATTCTAAATCTAGAGCAATGATAAGACCAAGTACTACTCATATTGACGACATTTTGACAATCGGGGAGAAAATTTATGTAAAATCAATACCTTGTTCTTGCTCGAACCCTTTCAGAACTAGCATTTCTTTAAATATTTGTTGATTTCCTTTCCTTCATGTTTTATTCTATACACCCACTTGTTCTTTAAAACCTTTCTACCTTTTGGCCTTCCAACCAAATCCCATGTCTTATTATGATGTAGGGATTTTAGCTCTTCTTGCATGGAATTTTTCCATTTGATACAATTTTATCCTTCACTTACTTCCTCAAAACAAGAAGGTTCACCTTCATCATTCAATAAAATATATTGTGAGGGAGGATACCTTTGTGAAGGCATATATGTGGCCTTGTAGACTTGTGAGTTGATAAATTTTGTGGTGAAATTTCTCTTAGTGTTTGTCAATTTTGTTGTTCTTCATGTTATTCTTCTTCTTGTTCCTCATTTTCATTTTTTGTATCATTAATGTCTTCTTTTAATGGTGGCTAATTCTCTTGTTTCCCCTTAATTTCAACAAATTTTTGCATCTTCACACCTTTGTCAACAATTTTAAACATTTTTTCTTCATTAAAAATGACATCCCTACTTCTAGTAACTCTCCTTTTTCCCACAACTCCTAACCTAACTCATTATCAACATATCCTAAGAAAATGCATTTCAATGACTTTTCATCCAACTTGGATCTTCATTCTTTAGGAATATGCACATATGCTTCACAACTAAAAAAATTCAAATGAGTTTAACATAAATCCTTACTGGTCCATACCTTTTCACAAATTCCACCATCCAATGAAGTTGTGGGAAAGCGATTTATTAAGTAGAAATTTGTATGAACAACCTTTTCCTAAAAATGTAGGAAAGCCAAAATTTGAAAGCATGCTTCTCACCTTCTCCATTATTGTCTAATTCATTCTCTCAACTATTCCATTTTGTTGTGGGGTGTGAGGAACAATTTTTACATGCTTTATGCCATGATTATTACAATATTATTCAACATAATTAGAGTAATACTCCCCACCATTATCAATTCTAATACATCTTACTAATTTGTTAGTCTCCCTTTCAACAACCATATAAAATCTCTGAAAAATGTCTAAAACTTGAGCCTTGCACTTAATAGGGGAAGCCCACACCTTTTTTGATGCATCATCAATAAATGTAACAAAATAAGGAACTTCTCCCAGTGATGTTATATTAATTGGGCCACAAACATCATAATGCAATAGATATGATATTTATGTATCCTTTTTAATATTATTCCTCAAAAATGATGTCCTTTTTTGTCTACCCGTAATACAATGGTTACAAAATTTAATATATGTATCTTATATCTGACGAAAAGGTTGTTTCTCAAAAAGGATTTTCAGACCTCTTTTCTTTCATGTTCCGAAGACTTTTGTTCCATAGATATTTTGTAGGCTCCTCCTTTGCAATAACAACAATGTCTAATTTCTGCAATTTTTATTTTAATGTGTAGAGAGTGCCTATTTTCTACCCCTTTGAAACAATCAATGATCCTTTTACAATTTTCCAACCTCCCTTGCCAAGCACTATATGGAATCTAGATCTGAAATACACTCACACCAGATCTAAGATAACTAATAAGAAAAATGACAATGAAAGAACAATAGAACACCAAATATTATAAGTGGAAAATCCAACACAGGAAAACCAAGGGAAAAGGATTAGCCTTTAATTTATTATTAGCAAATAAATACATCAAGCTTCAAATTTACTCCTTCTCCTTAATCTCCACACATTTTTCTTGATGTACTCCTTCTTTTTCATTTTATGTGAGAGCAAGAATACATATATAGACTCTCATAGAAGAAGATAAAATAATGGAGAACTCTTCTAGAATACATTCTGGAAATTTTAAGAATTCAAGAAATACAGTTATTTTATTATTTGGTCTCACATACAACATTCTCCCACTTAAGACCAAATTGAAAATATTTGTTAACTTATCAATTGGATTTTATTCTCTGTATTTTCTCTAACTGTAGTACCCCATCATCTAGCACTTGGTGAATTGACGTAGACCCCCTTGCCCTCGAGCCGAGATCCGCTCAGGATCATTCTAATTCTTGTCGAGTTGAAGCAGATCCTTTGGTTCCCTACTGGAACCTTCAACAAATCCGCAGGTCTTTTATGAAAACCCGCCCTATGTAACTTGACACCAGGCGCGATCCTTACATCACCATACGACCACAACCGGGCCTTAGCACAAGCGCTTTTCGCAGCTCACAATTCATGATTTTGTGAGTCGAAGACCCTCGACTCCTCTTTTCCAAACCTCCGATACTCGAGATGAAGATACGGGTATGGTTCCTCCTTGTTAGTGCCTCCCACACATAACCACCATCTAGGGATAAGTTGCTAGCACCACTCGCAACTTCGCGACTTCGCGAGTTGGAGTGTTGAGCTCTCGTGCTCCTCTTTTGCAAATCCCCGAGACGCGAAAGGTCTGCAATGGGTGACCTTTTCCGAGGTGATGCGCATACTCCACATGTTGCCTACTTCCACCCTTTCTCTGGGCACTTTTTGTTAAGCCACCTGTCAGCTACGGGACCCCACCTATCGGGTGTGCTACGTGTTCATATGAGCCCTCAGCTCTCGGCACCTCGTGACTTCTGTAGTTGAAAAGAAGTCCTTTCAACCCCCGAGTTCGCGATACCACGCGGAGGTTCTGATCCAACGGTCTTGCTGGAGCTTGGATCCAATGGTCTGGATCTCCTTCCCTACTCCTCGCAACTCAAAACTTCACGCAAACCAAGAATTTTGGTCTGGCCTCCAAACTCATGATCCTCAAGTTTGCGATAATGATCCAACGACTCAAAATGATCACGATCAACGGTCCATGTTGATTCTTGATGTTAGGGTGGTGGATTCATCCAACTCCTAACCACCTTACAGCTTCACTGGATCCTACGGTCCTCGTGACTTCGCGAGTTCTCCACAGAGAATTCTAACCCTCTGATTCATTCCTCAAGAATCTCTGGCCAAACTGACTTGGTGTCCTTCCACTGAACTTAAATTCTACATGATGATTTCGCTCCTTGTCTTCCTTTGGACTCTTCAAAGGTACTAACCCTCCTGAGCTTTCACTTGTGAGATTAAGTCTCCAAGAGAGATCCTGCTCCCACTCTTTGCGACAATATTTCAAATAACCTCTGGTTATTTAAGTCCTCGACTCTATGCAGTATTTGCAACATAAATCTTTCAACTTTCACCCTAGATGATAACTTCTAAGACTTCAACTAGCCTGTGCACACCTTGCATGGCTCTGTGCCTCACCTGCACTTCTGCAGGAAATGAGAACAATGGTATCTCTCCTGAGATTTCTGAGATAAAACTCAAACTCTTGTCAACGCACACCTTGCGGACATTTCACTACACTCCTTGCAGGAACTCTCAGGATGAGAAACAATTGAAACTCATTCTTCTCCCCTCTCAAACTTCATACATTCACCATGAAATCATACACAGAACATAGCATTGAAACAAATGCATAACAAAGAAAACAAACAGCTGTAAACATAGCATTCAACAGATGTAAACAGTAAGCATCATAACACCATGAAAGTGAGTCAAAGCTTCATATATTAACTCAATTGCTCCTGTACATGGGTTCTTCTCTACAGCTCTCTGCTACAACTCTCCATCTTATCAACTCTGAATGATAATAATAATCTTTGTTACAATGATACAAGGTTGAGGGTGTCTATATCCGTTCCCCCCCCCGCTATCTTCTAACTGTCTAATCTATTAAATTAAATCTACCTTCTTTACATTTATCAAACTTAAATGAATATTACATCCGGCTGATGAGAGTAATCTCTCTAGGTCTGTTCATATCTCCAAGACATAAATGAAAGTACGCTCCTCCTATCTTATTACATTAATGCTTCAGTTTTCAAAATTCATAACGCTTTCATAAAAAAAACATGCTCCTTTTTCCCATCTGTGCGTCCAGATATTCCTTTGCTAGGCATGTGCTTTTGGCTTTGTATGATGCTCCTGCATCATGAATCCAATGATATATAACATCCATGTGTTTTTTCTTAGAATGGAAGGTTGTATTTTTGGAAAGATGGATTGCACTTTGTCTATCACAATTCAATACATACTTTTCTTGTTGCACACCTAGTTCCTATAAGAACATCCTCATCCAAAGCATCTCTTTTCATGCATTAGTTGTTGTAATATACTCATCCTCTGTGTTAGAAAGAGCCACCACCTTTTGTAATCTAGATACTCATGAAACTGTAGCTCCCGCAAAAGTATAGATGTAGCTTCTTGTGGATTTTCTAGAATTCGTGTCACCAACATCTGTAAATCATTTCAACAATGTATTGGCACCTTGAAAGTGAAAACAATAATCAATTGATCCTCTAATATATCTTAAAATCCAGTTAATTGCAATCCAATGTTCCTTTCTTGGGTTTGCAATAAACCTACTTACAACTTCCACTAGATGTGAAATGTGAGGGCGAGTGCATACTATTGCATACATTAGGTTGTGCATAGCATTGCATACATTAAGCTTCCTCATGTGGAAGCATATGAAATTTTGGACATTTCTTCTTTTCCTTCAATACTAGTGGGGCATTGATTGGATGTCAATTCATTATGAGAAGAGAGTGGTGTACTTACACGTTTTGCATCAACCATATTAGTTTTTTTCGATACGTTTTCAAGGTATTTTTGTTGTGACAACCATAGTTTCCTTGTTTTCCTGTCCCGTATAATTTTCACCCCTAACATTTTCCTTGCTAGTCGTAAATCCTTCATTTCAAAGATCTTGTTTAATTCTTCTTTTAACCTGGTAATCATCAACTTATCTTTTCTGATAATCAACATGTCATCAACATATAATAATAAGACAATAAAATTACTGTTTTCATATATTTAAAGATACACACAATGATCTGCATTTATCCTTTTAAAACCATGATCAAGCTTAAAAGAGTCAAATTTCTTATACCATTGATGTGGTGATTGTTTCATCACATATAGACTCTTCTTCAACTTGCAAACCAAATTTTCTTACTTTTTTCAATAAATCCTTCTAACTGCTCCATATATATCTCTTCATCCAAATTTTCATGTAAAAAGGTTGTCTTGACATCTAATGTTTCCAATTCTAAATCTAGAGCAATGATAAGACCAAGTACTACTCATATTGACGACATTTTGACAATTGGGGAGAAAATTTATGTAAAATCAGTACCTTGTTCTTGCTCGAACCCTTTCAGAACTAGTATTTCTTTAAATATTTGTTGATTTTCCTTTCCTTCATGTTTTATTATATACACCCACTTGTTCTTTAAAACCTTTCTCCCTTTTGGCCTTCCAACCAATCCCCATGTCTTATTATCATGTAGGGATTTTAGCTCTTCTTGCATGGCCTTTTGCCATTTTATACAATTTTCTCCTTCACTTTCTTCCTCAAAACAAAAAGGTTCACCTTCATCAGTCAATAAAATATATTGTGAGGGAGGATGCCTTTGTGAAGGCATATATGTGGCCTTGTAGACTTGTGAGTTGATAAATTTTGTGGTGAAATTTCTCTTAGTGTTTGTCAATTTTGTTGTTCTTCATGTTGTTCCTCATTTTCATTTTGTGTATCATTAATGTCTTCTTTTAATGGTGGCTAATTCTCTTTTTTGCCCTGAATTTCAACAAATTTTTGCGTCTTCACACCTTTGTCAGCAATTTTAAACATTTTTTCTTCATTAAAAATGACATCCCTACTTCTAGTAACTCTCCTTTTTCCCACAACTCCTAACCTAACTCATTATCAACATATCCTAAGAAAATGCATTTCAATGACTTTTCATCCAACTTGGATCTTCGTTCTTTAGGAATATGCACATATGTTTCACAACTAAAAATTTTCAAATGAGTTTAACATAAATCCTTACTGGTCCATACCTTTTCATGAATTCCACCATCCAGTGAAGTTGTGGAGAGCGATTTATTAAGTAGAAAGTTGTATGAACAACCTTTTCCTAAAAATGTAGGAAAACCAAAATTTGAAAGAATGCTTCTCACCTTCTCCATTATTGGCTGATTCATTCTCTCAACTTTTCCACTTTGTTGTGGGGTGTGAGGAACAGTTTTTACATGCTTTATGCCATGATTATTACAATATTCTTCAATGGAATTAGAATAATACTCTCCACCATTATCAATTCTAATACATCTTACTAATTTGTTAGTCTCCCTTTCAACAACCATATAAAATCTTTGAAAAATGTTTAAACTTGAGCCTTGCCCTTAATAGGGAAAGCCCACACCTTTTTTGATGCATCATCAATAAATGTAACAAAATAAGCAGCTTCTCCCAGTGATTTTATATTAATTGGGTGACAAACATAATAATGCAATAGATATGATATTTATGTATCCCTTTTAAAATTGTTCCTCATAAATGATATCCTTTTTTGTCTACCTGTAATACAATGGTCAAAAAATTCAATAGATGTATCTTATATCTGACGAAAAGGTTGTTTTTCAACAAGGATTTTCAAACCTCTTTTATTTCATGTGCCCGAGACTTTTGTTCCATAGATATGTTGTAGGCTCCTCTTTTGCAATAACAACAATGTCTAATTTCTGCAATTTTTATTTTAATGTGTAGAGAGTGCCTATTTTCTACCCCTTTAAAACAATCAACGATCCTTTTACAATTTTTCAACCCCCCTTGCCAAGCACTATATGGAATCCTTCATCGTCTAGCTTCCTAGTTGAAATCAAATTCATTCTCATCTCTAGTACATGCCTGACATGTTTAAGAAATAAACTACAACCATCTTTTGTCTTTATTAGAAAAATTCCCATTCCTTCAATTTTATAAAAAAAATTATTACCCAAGCAAACCTTACCCATATCACCTGATTTATAAGAAGTAAAATTTTATTTTCTTGCAGTAGCATGGTAGGATGATCCAAAATCTAAAATCCAATCACTATCATGAGTAGAAGTATAAAGGCATTCATCCTCATAAGAAACAATAATTAATACCTCACCATTTATTGAAATATCAATAGTTTCTTTAGTATTATTGTTGTTGTTGGTTGTATTTTGCTCATTTTGTGATCCCTTTTTAATTTCTAACAATCTCTTTTGACACGGTCAAGTTCTCCACAATGATAGAAAGTTATTCTTCCATGCCTATACTTTGACCTGACTCTATGTTCACCCTGATTTCTTTTTGGTTTGTTTCCCTCCTCGATCACCAAGAGTTAATGCCTCCATATTTTTCATTTATTCTCTAATAGATTTTCTATGCATATCTTCATTTAATAAGCTATTAGAATCATCTTCAAAGAACAATTTACCTTTTGGTGTTGCATTACTTATGGTAACAATTAAGTTCTTCCAAGTGTCTTGCATTGAGTTCAAGAGTAGAAGTGCTTGGATCTCATCATCAAATACAATATTTCGTGAAGTGAGATGGTTCAACATAGTGTGAAACTCAAAAATAACTAAACTATCTCTTCATCAAAAATAACTTGTTGATTGTTGTATCTCGTTGATCTTGGATCTTTTCATCGTTATGACTTATTAAAGAATTGTATAAAATGAGAATAAATTAAAGTGCACCATAAAGAAGGAAAGCTCAATAAGAAGGAGACATAAGCATCAATATGAACACAAAATTGATAACAAAGTCCGTCCCTAGATGGACTACGTCTCCAGGTCCTACTCTCAAATGGGTATGCCTTTTTATTAACTCAACAAAAGAATTTGGCAAAATACATAAGTATACCTCATTCTGGAAATAAGTTGTAGAAGATTTTCTCAGATCAGAAAACAAACAACACCATTGAATTCGTGGAGTTGAATTACCTAGAAATGACTATCTCCACGCTTCAATCTGACACTGGCACTTCCAAGCCCGTCAAAACTCTCATCTCTATTTGCATGCCTACAACCTACAATAATGATTGTACCCTGTCTTCATCATAATTTGTGCCTGGTCGTACCTTGGCGCCACCTCCTCCTAGAATTGGAAAAAAATTGGTTTAAATAAAATTTGTCTGATGGATAAACCAACGAAGGCTGATAGGTCAGTTGGTAATTTGGGGTGGAGTTAAGATTTGGGGTCTGGGAGGTCTGGGGTTCGAATCCCCTCCTGGCCATTTTGGTGTAAGAAACATTTAAATTTGGGGATCTATCAGATCGATCGCCAAAAATGGCATCGGTTGGTTGGTACCCGTGGTCGGCTCCACTATATATATATATATATATATATATATATATATATATACATCAACCGTTACTGAAATCCAGTCGTCGGGTTCGACACCAACCGGTCCGACGGTCGGTCAAATGTTTTACCGTTCGGATTCTATCCCTCTTTGGGAAAATTGTTGGTGCCATGTGGTGCTGACATCAGCCTACCATGTCTCATCGTCGTACAGGTCCACATGTCATATGTGTCTAGCCACCAAGTGTCCATATTTCTATGGGCCACGTGGTGACTCCTGGGTGGTGCCATGTGGCAACATTTAATTTTTCCATTTGGCACCCTAAAAACGCCAAATCCACCTAACATGTGGCATCCTGTGGGGCTGCCATGTGGCATGTTAACATCAACAATATGTCTCTCTAGAATCAACCTATCCAGTCAGTTGTTGACGTCATGCTGATGTCAGTAGTATGGATGGTGATGTGTCCCCTAGTTGACTTAACCTGGTTGACCAAACTTTGACCAGCCATAACTTCTTTAACTAGACTCCATTTGAAGAATTGTTTACACTGTTGGAAATATTCCAACGCACTCTTCGCAATGATGCCAATTTTGATGAGTTTTGAGGACTTTGAATTTTTTCCCTTTTCTATTTGTTAAGGCCATTCTGAGCTTCCTGAGGTACTTCTGAGAAATATGAGTCAGTCCTAGGTGTCCCTGGATCCTTTCGGATCACGCCTTCCCACTGAGAGCTTTTGGACCACCAAAATCCTTTATCAATCAAAAAGTAAGTGAGGGAATTTCTCCCTCACTCTTTCCTTCTCAATCCACCATGCCTTGCTAGGCTATGTGCCTTTTAGGCATACTCAAAGATAAGTAATGTCATTCCTGCATGAAGTTCTCATTCTTTGATATAGGAGGAAATATTCCTTCATCTGCTCCTTGACTGCTTGGTTGACCTATTGGTTCCTCCGAATGAACTTGTGAGCTGCATCTCTCTCCTTTCGATCTTTCCCATGCAACAAGTCTAAGGGGATCTTAGGTAGAAACCCAAGACAAGTCTCAACTGGTGAAACTTTAGTGAAAGAGTGCATGACTTGATTATATGTGGGCTATACATTGAGTAACTGATCATTCCATGACTTAGGATGTTGGTTGCAGTATCCTTGAAGCAATTGAACCACCGTATTGTTTACCACCTATGTCTTTTTGTTAGCCTGTGGATGGAAAACAATGCTCCTCCTGTTAACACTAAAAGTCATCCTCAAATTGCGAGAGGATAAGCCTAGCACCCATTAGAGTTTTTGGTGGATGTTGGTTTTATATGAGTGGAGGTCAATGGACAAAACTCAATATATGAATGATGTTCAACACTGAACTAGACAAGAAATGAATAGAGAACGAGGGCCACAACTAACTTCAGTCAGTGAATTGAGTTTAAGTGTGAGCAGAGGGAAGACTTAGTAAGAAAGGTGGACAAGACTATTATGGGCATCATGCCTTCAAGCATATTGGAGAATAAAAAATCAGACTCAAGATCACTCTTAAGCTCAAGATTTGGACACTGAAATATGTCCAAACAACACAGTCACAACAACACAATGATCAAACCTACATCACCATGCAACTACAACAACTCGATTGGATCCTCCATGCCCGATCCATTCAGTGTAAGAGGGGAAAATGTCACAAGGAAGCTGACTAAAACTGGTCATGATATTGCTGCAATCAAACATACATTACAACAACATAACAACCCTCGACTGGATCCTCCATGCCCGAGTGTTTTAGAACAGTTTTTACAAAGAGATTAAAAGAGGTTGACTTCTATTAATCTGAAAGTATCAAATTCGATACATAACTAGAGAACAGTTCTGGAATCACAAGCATTGCAAAATAGGGAGCTCTGCTCAGCAAGTTGATGACCTTAACAAAATATCAAAACTACCTATTTATACTTAAAACTTCTCACGACCACCAAGAACATGATCGGGCCCCCTGCGTTCAAGGCTCTTTGTCTGTGTCTTCTCTATCAGACTACACATGTATTCTTCTATTAGATGTGAGCTCAGATCATTATGGGATTACAAGAAAATCCATCCACAAGGAAACTTTGGGTTGACAATATTCCCCCACGGTCGAGCCTTCCATGCCTTCCATTTATGGAGTGAGTCGAGGTTTCAACCACTAGCTCTACCCTCCATTAACTTCTTTTCCAGAGATTGAATGAGACCTAATGCACAGGGGGTGGTTACGCACTGCTCTCGGATAGGATGCCATATAAACATGTGATTGTGGGGCCGCTCAGAGGTGGTTTAGTTTCAGACCGATTTTGGGCCCGCAATCCATGATCTTTCGCTATGTAGCACTTTCGCCTTACCATGGTTAACATTGCGGGATTGCTTAAGAAAATTATCACCTGAGCATGTTGTGCCCCCGCAATGGACTGTGGCCATAGATCAGGTCTCAAGCTGAGATCTAGGGCACACCTGCCAGATTTGGTGCCACCTCTAAGCTTAACCTCCTACCATCTTTAGAAACCGCCAAATTGTTCCCTGGTGGGTGGGACGTTATTTTTGACATTGAACAATAATACCTCCCGGAGGATGATCTGACGTGGAACTCCTGGTGTCACCATGATGATGTGTCATTATCGAATAGGTGCCAGGTGTCACGACTGATGAGTGCACCAAATGTCCATACTGATGACTGCCACACCCTCTTAAATCGACAACTGAGATCTCCTTCAGGTCTTCGGGCTCCGGGAGAATCAAAACTCAAACCTATGCTTTCAAGGGATTTTACCTGGAGTCATGGATCTGACAATGTATGTCTTCTATATTTGGACAGCCGAGATCCACTTCGGCTCTTCAGGAAAATCGAAACTCAAATCTTGCTTACCTTCTGTGCTTTTACTTGGAGCTATGGATCTGACGAAATGTGGTTCTATCCAAGATCAACGGCTCATGCTTATTTCAGGGCTTTGGGACTTCGAGCCTTTAGGAAGCACTGCCGCTAAGATCAATGGCTCCCTGCTAATTTTGAGATCAATGGTCCATGATTGCTTCGGAAGTTCAGGCTTCAGCTCTTCGACACTTTTACACACTTCCCACTTCAAAACTCTTGAAGCTTATTTCCCCGAACATTGGGACCAGCTGTCACCTGTTCACTTTAATATCAACAACTCACATTCACTTCGGGCCTTGGGACTTCAGACCTTTTGATCTAGCGCTATACTTCACACAATTTTGGACTCCCAAAAGCCCGTGAGCCGCTAATCCAATCTTCATAGGGGATATCCATTGTTGAAAAATATGTCTACCTACATGAAAGATTAAAACTACCTGTTGCTTGCGCCTCAAGCCCGAAATGGACTAGTATGAACGCAGTGCTTTGATGTTTCCTGTGCAGACCATGAACTCGGACAACCTGCTAACTCTTGACAACTATATGTGCAATTGTGGGTGTCTATAATTTTTCTCTTACTTCCATGTATATCTGTTGTAACAATTATTCTTCCCAGAGTTGCTAATAAAATCTCTCTTAGTGGGTTTCCCCAAAATCAGGTTTTCCACGGATGGTTGCCAAAATATGGGTGTGCACATGTGTTTTGTGACTATTGTTCATTGTTATTTTATGATGCAATAGTTTCTTAGTAATGTGTGTTTATGCTTACGATATGGTTGCATGCGGGTATTACATATCAGAGTTCATTTAAGACAGAAATATGTTTTTACTAAGTGTTTGACAAAAGTCCTATGGAGTTAGTGTGCTTTTGTTACTAATTTTCTACAAAAAATGTTTTATTTCTTTAAAATTCATGTCCTTGAAATTTATAGCCTATGTACCATCTCCCTTATCAATTTTCCAAACTAATTTTATATTTATTTCTATATTTGGCATACTTATGAAGTAATTTTATATTCACATCCCCACTCTACAACCATAATTCCTCTCTCTTGAGTCTCCATTCTTTTTGTTTTCCCAAAAGAATGTGCCTCCTTTTATCTTCTAGTACCTTTACTTCAATTTTTGTTCCTCATTAACAAATCTAAAACCTTCCCTATTGTAGAGAACCTCCAAGGATTCCTCTAATTCTCAAGCAACCTTATAATCTTTCAACCTTTTATCCCCTGCCCAATTAGAAGCTACCTTTTTTCCTCTTTTAAATTTTTCTATAAATGAAGGGATACCTATTTTCCTCTTTTAAATTTTTCTATAAATGAAGGGAAGTAGATTCTTTTAAATTATCGTTAAAAGGTTTCCAAACTTCTTTGATTTTCCCGACAAAATCATCCATCTTCATCCACTTCAAAAAATTAGTTAAAATGGACTAACAAGTTTCTCTATTGTAGTAGCCAACTTATAATGCCATGGGATTATGGTTAGAGTTCCATGTAGTGGTCACCATTCTTTGATCCTAATGAATTCATCTAGGAAGGACTTATAAATTAAAAACATGTCGTGTCTCTTACTAATTGTTGCTTCCCTAACTCTCTTGTTACTGCAAGTGGGAGATAGTTTAGATGGTTCAATATTCAAAAGACAAGTTTTTTCCAATTTTCTAATAACATATCTAGAGAGGGTACAATTAAAGAACTAGGCCCCAAAACTCTGTTGATACTAAGGTGAAATTCAAGTTCCCCCCTATCATGGCCAATTCTTTTTTAGCACTATCCATTTTGAAAAAACTATCAAATTAGTCTATCATGTCCAATTCTTTTTTAGCACTATCCATTTTGAAAAAACTATCACAGTAGTCTATCATGTCCATATAAGGACCATAAACATTCAACACTATGATATCTTTCCCCAGGTCAAAAGAGAAAAAGGAGGTCCCTAGTCCTATAGTAAATGCCCAATAATTTTTTAGAGTGAAGGAGAATTTATTCCATCTAGTCACTTTCCCACCCAATTTGCCAATGGAATCAATAAAATAGAAGTCCCAATTCTCAAGTAGTTTAAAGAGTTACTAAAATTTTTTCTCCCCATTTATCTTTGTCTCTAACAACAAAATAATATAGATTTGTTATATTGTCAACTAATTTGTTTACAACCAACTTGTTTAGTGGGTTGTCCAACCCTCTACAATTGAGGGTTGGAAAAATCATTTGGAACCCTTAAAGGGGGAATTTTCTATAAGATCTTGAATTAAGCATAGTTGCTTACCATACCTTACTTCTGAGGATGCTTGTTTGTGTGCCATACACATGAAAGATTTCCTTTTCCTTTGATCGGATTTGGGTATTTTCTCTTCAGAAAAACCTAATCCCCCCACCACCTTCCCTAGAAAATTAAGCATGCATTTGATTCTAGGTTTTAAATTGTACTTCAATTATTCTAAGGGACTAAAGTATCATCTTCCATTTCCATCCATATATAAGTCTATATCAGGGTTTATATTGGAACCTTCTATATCTATTACAATGTCCACGCCATTTATAATTCCAATAATAGGTATTAGAGGTGGCTGGTTCAGGTTTTTATGTTAGACAAATTGGAGAGGAAATCACCCAAGGATTATAGTTCTTTGGATCCAACCTTGTTTCCCCAGGTACTAAAATCAAAGTTTATTTAGGAAAAAAATTATTCATAGAGTGAGACTAATGATTCTTAGCCAAAAATTGCATTATTATCCTTGTTGTCACCGATTGTGTCCTCATTAAGTTGTTTAAATTATCTAGTGTATGCAATATTACCATATACCATCAAAATTCCTATTTTAAGGCTATTCAAGGACACTTGAGACCATGTATCTTCATTCTTTCATTTATTATGGATTGTTTCTAGTTCTAATATCTCTAGACCTGTCAAATTTCTTGGTGTCGAATACTTGCACATACTTGGATAATTCCATTTTCTAGTAATGTTCCCATAAGAGTGGAAACACAGGCATTTGTGAGGTATCCCTTCATAATATGTATTGGGACCCATTGACTTTTCCAAACCTTTCATCACCTCCATCCCTATCAAGATTATAGCCATGCCATAGTACCTAGTCTCTTTGAAGGATAAGTCCACTTCATAAAAACTACCCAAAGCATTCCTAATTTTTATGAACACCTCCTTGAAGCACAAAATCATCGACATCCCTGGAATATGAACCCATATGAGAACAATCTCCACACTATCCAACTGAACATGAAACTATGTATGTCATTTCTTCAAGAATGGGGATTGGTGATGGGCACAAGAAGATCCACTTATTGAACCTGACACATAGATTGTGCATTCATGTGATATTATTGTAAAACCCTAAATTTAATTAGATATTAAAGAATACCTCCCAAAGTTGTTTTGATGTACACCATCCTAATACATATTTATAATTAAAAACCCATATTTTCACTAGATATCTTAGATATCTATTTTTCATGACATTTTTAACATATTTTTTTTTGCCCCTAGTATTGTGACATTACACAACTCTTATAAGCCTTCTATAGGGATTGAATGCAAACTAATGGATTTTCCTTTGTTTTCTCATCTTCTCCCTTGTTTTAATTTAATCACCATAGCAATTGGATCTTAATGGGGATTTTAAGAACTCTAATTTATTTTCCTCATCCAATGAGGTCAAAAGGGTCAAAGTTACTCATTGGATGCCTCATATTCTCTTTACTAAACAAAAAAACAAGAAAAGAGACTAGTAGAAGAGGGGTGGGATTTTGAATCATCAATGTATTAGTTTCTACATGACACTCCATAGTGGGTGGAAAGAAATCACTTCTAGATGCTACAAGTGAAAATTCCTATGACTCTTTATTTGTTTCTACCAAATTAGGATTACAGAGTCCTTCCACCAAATATATTTTTCATGTCTTGGTCAAATCCTCAATTTTCACTAGTCGTACATTGATGAGAGAATACATGAAGTAAGTCGATATGAGACAGTTCATGGCTATGTTGAACCTTATGGTACCCAAGTTGTTGTATACATTGTTGAATATATGAGATATTTCCATGTCACAAAGAGGACTATAGGCATGAAACAACGAAGAGGGAAAACAACTTCATCATACAAGCATCGTAATGTGAAATTCTCGAGCACAATTTGCTTTCCCATCTATTGG
Organism: Picea engelmannii; assembly: GCA_009831015.1. Lineage (NCBI taxonomy): Eukaryota > Viridiplantae > Streptophyta > Pinopsida > Pinales > Pinaceae > Picea > Picea engelmannii. The sequence continues at coordinate 56,225 of ML802539.1, read as the reverse complement.
ATAACTAACTTCAAGTCACTAAAAATTTGTATTTAGGTTACACTGAATTCCTATGCTAGTTTCAAGACCATCTTTAAAGTCATCAATTCACAAAATTTGTTAGTTTCTTGAACAATTCCATCTTCAAAACAAATACGGTGATCTGAATATGAGTATAGAATGCATCTTGAACCTCCCTTAAGAGGGATCCCCTATGATGCATCATCAAAAAATTCCCATGGAATGACCTTATTCATAGCCACTTCAATCTACATATGGGAAATAGATTTTTCATGTGCATATGCATTTAAAATGTTTAACGACTGGATAATGCATTTTAGGGAAAGTGTCTCTTTTTCTTCAAACAACTTTAGATTTCTAGCAATCCATACTCCAAAAAATATATTAAGGGGAAGCGTTCTGATCTTGGAAGTATCCTTTATATTACACAAGGTTTTGAAGTATTCTTCAAGGATTCCTCCTTCCCAAAGATTCCCTACCCCTAATAATATTTTCGCATCTTTCCATAGATCCTTGGAGTATGAACATTGAAGCATGAGATGAAATATAGTTTTTTCTTATTTGTGGCATTGATAGCACCATACCAACCCTACAAAATTCCTCTTATGAAGAACAACCTATGTGGGATCCTTTTTCTCTAACTTGAGCTAGATAAAGATATTATTTTTTGTTAGCCATTTAAATTTCCATATAATTTTCCACCACCATATATGTTGGTCTTCTCTTCCTTCTTCTACTATTGTTTTGTAACCTATCTTAGGAACATAATATCCAACTAGATTCAATGACCATATTAGTTGATTATATTCTTCCTTCAACCTAACATTGCTTCCTATTAGCAGATTTTTGTTTCATTTCCATTCTTGTTCATACACTTCCTCTATTCCAATTTCTTTCCATGATAACTCACTACTGGTGCAAAGTAGTGGACCATGCCCTATTTGGAACTTGTCTAAGATTAAAATAAATTTTATTCCTCAACTCTTGAATCATTTGAAATGGAATTCTAAGCATTCCATTTCTCCCTACTCAGGGATTGAGGACAATTTACACTTTATCTCCTTTTCCAATCTATCAAATCAACTAGTTTCCAACAAGATGGAAAGCATAGATAACAATTTCTCAGATTATAGAGACATTATTTTGTTGTTTGAGGGCATTTTTGATCCAAACCTCCACTATATTATGGGGCATATACTTATCTCGTACTACATGAACCCACAAACTTGTTCCTTGAATTATCCTTCATACATTTTGTATAGCAAGAGCCTTTGAAAAGAGAAAAGGATTTTTGAGGCCCCATCTTCCAATGGATTTTGGTAATACCAAATTTTTTTAAGAGGATAATATTAGGCCTTTTTTTTTTTTGGACTCTAGGCCATTTAAACTTATAGAAAATTTTCCTAATGGTTTCCAAAACACCTTTTGGGGCCTTGGCAAGTGATAACTAGTATACCAGAATCACTTCTAGAATTGTTTTTAGTTATTCGCTACTATGAATTGAACTTATTATATTGATTTGGAAATAAATATAGATACTTCAAACTCTATTCTAGATTATTTATTTTATAGGGAAAAATATGAGTAATAAAGTTTTTTTCCTTCTTAGTTATCACCCATAAGATCATCATAGATTTTTCCATATCAATGACCATTCTGATTTCTTTGAGAATAAATCCATGATGCCCTTGAATTTTTAAATGAATCTTCTATTACATTCACAAAAAATAAATACATGATCTATAAATAGTAGATGTGTGATATTTCATGGTACTCCAATAGGTACCCCTTTTATACTACCATCTCCTTCTACTTATTTAAATAACCTACTTAAGCCTTCATCTATTAAAAGAAGGAGAATGGGGGATAGAGGAAAACCTTGTCTGAGACACCTCCTTGATCTAAATAAATGGGTTTCTAATCCATTCAATAATGAAATAAAAGATACTGAGGAAAAGAAACTCATTGTCCAAGAAACAAATCGTTGACAAAATCCTAAATGAATTAGAATTAGTTTTTAATGTAAAGCCAATTTACCATGTCATAAGATTTGGACAGGTCCACTTTCAACACCGTTGATATTTTGTTTTTGACTTTAATTTAATGTACACATTCTTGGGAAACACAAACATCCTCGTGTGTTTTTCTTCCCTCTAAGAATCCAAATTGTTTTCTAGAGATTTGACTTGAGAGAACACTTTTCAATCTCCTAGCAGTTACCTTTGAAATAAATTTGTATATGCAATTGCATAATGGGATGGGTCTAAACTTATCAAAAGTTGTAGGATTATCTTATTTAGGAATCAATTCTATGAATGTTGTATTGAAGGTTCCCAACATTTTTCCTTGAGTTTTTGTTCTGTCCACCACTCTTTCTAAATCTCTCTCTATAAAATCATAACATCGCAAAAAGAATTCCATAGGTGATCAATGAGGCCTAGGAATTTTATCTTTTTGAAAGATCTAATGGGTTTGATATATTTATTCGTTCATAACTCCTTTATAACAACCCGATTATCCTCCACATTGACAAAACTAGGGGAGGAATTTGATAGCCTAATCACTTCTACTATTATAACATGTGTCTTCCTTGGAAAGGGAGGAAAAATAATTCATTTCTTTAAAAACCACGTCCTTGAAAATTGTAGCCCATGTACCATCTTTGTTATCAATTTTCCAAACAGAGCTTATATTTCTTTCTATATTTGGCATACTTATGAAATAATTTTGTATTCGCATCCCCACTCTATAACCATAATTCCCTTCTCTTGAGACTTCATTATTTTTTTTTCCAAAAAGAATGTGCCTCATTTTATTTTCTAGTACCTTTACTTCAATTTCTCTCTCTTCATTAATAAATCTAAAACATGTGTCTCCTTTTATCTTCGAGTACCTTTACTTCAATTTCTTGTTCCTCATTAATAAATCTAAAACCTTCCCTATTGCAGAGCACCTCCAATGATCCATATTTTATGAGCAGAATGAAATGAATACAATTTATTATCAAAATATGCTTAACACAAAATAACAAATATATAGTAAAATTGGTTTCTATTTAATAAGGAAATAAGATGAAACTGTAAAATGCAGCAAAAAACAAGCTTGCTAGAATGGTGGCGGCTTATCTCTGAGAAGAGATGTGACAATTTCACTCATTCGCCAACAGATGATTATAATGAGGCTCTCAAGTCATTTTTACAGTAAACAAGTATGTCAAAAACCCTAGAAATCCAATAACCTAACCCTGGGAGATGAAGCATCAAAAGTCATGTAGGCCCCATTTGGGTAAGTTAGTACATCAACTTCTTGGGGTCGTAACTTTTGCATACGATCTTTGTTTTAGGTGAATGATAGCCCGTTGGAAAGGTCTATCCAAGGAACACATATGTTTCATGTGGCGATACTTACACATGTTAACTATGGTGAGTCCTAAAAATGTTGTTTAGGGCTTCAAAATGGCCCCGAAAGTCAGAGACCCAAAAACTAGGAAAAAACTGCCAAACTGGAAAGATGCCAAAATGAGCTAGTTGGAATAGGTGGGAGGCCACTGAAATCCATATGTATCAATCATCCCTCCTTAGGAAGCAATGGTATCCACTGCATTGAGTGCCCTCAATAGATGAGGAAATTTATGTTGAATTTGTCCCTGAGTGAGCAAATTGCCTTGGTGTAGGAGATGCCTTGCTTTGACAACTCGGTAAAGATGGATCCTTTGTTGGTGAGTGCCCTTGACCTGTTTTTCCACAATATGATCACTGGATGCATGTTGTATGCAGTCAGGTTTGAGCTCTGTTGGTTTTAGTTATTCTTTTATCTCTGAGGTGTCCAATAATGGTGGGAAATAAGGTCGAAGGAGATCCACGTTGAACACTGGGTGCAGGCCAAGGAAAGGAGGAATGTTGAGCTCAAAATAATTATCACCTACAGCCTTGGTGATGGTGTACATCCCATAATGGAGTGGGAGAAGATTTCGATGAGGTTCGGTAAGGTGTTCTTTCTCCAAATGCAACCAAACTTTGTCGCCCACCTGAAACTTATGTGGCACCCAGTGTTGATCATGGTGTTGCTTGTACTTGTCATTGGACTTCTATAGGATATCGTGAACCTGTTTACATATGTGTTGGATCTCCTCAATGAACCAGGTGGATATTTTAGCTTCAGTTGGAGCAGGAGATGAGTCAGTCGAGGTGACAGCAAGGGGTAGTGAAACATCTATGGGACCCAATGGTTGGAATCCCAACCCCTCCTGAAAGGGGTTCTGGCCAGTTGAGCTATGCAAGGCTTAGTTGTAGCTATGTTGGACATAGGGAAGACTCTAATCCCATGTGAGAGGGTTCTTGGAATTATACATGCGCAATATATGCACGATCGTTCAATTTACGACCTCAGTTTGGCCATCTGTCTGGGAGTGGAAGGTCATGGATTTGTTGAGCATGGTGTCCAGCAGTGACCAGAGGCTCAACTAGAATGTGATGATAAATCAACTATCCCTATCTGAGACAATGCTTTGTGGGATTCTAAAATGTACCCAGACTTCTTCAAAGAAGATCTTGGGAGTGGCCTCTATTGTGATGATCTTCTTGCAGGAGGCCAAAATCGTCATCTTAGAAAAGCGATCAACAACCACAAAAACACAGTCATTTTCCTGCTTGGTGGATGGGAGGCCTGACATGTGGTCCATGGAGATGGATTCCCATGGCCTATCAGGAGTAGGAAGAGGGGTGTACAGGCCCTGTTTCTTAGTGGTTGGTTTGGAAATAGCACAGACAGTGCATGACCTGATATACTTGTTGACTTCATGTCGAAGTTTGAGCCAGTAGAAATTTTTCTACATCAATGTCATTGTATTTTCAACATCGAAGTGTCCTTCCACTCGACTGTAGTGGGATTCATAGATCATCTTCGCTCGCTCGCTTGATGAAATGTAAATATGGCCCAAACGACACAAAAGCCCATCCTGAAGATGGAAATTAGCGAAAAATGTGTTTGTTTCCAACATTTGGTAGGTGGTGGAGAAGTCTGGGTCTATCTCATAGATTTGGGGCCATACAGAGGTCTCATGTCCGCAAGAGTCTAGCACTGTGGTGAGTGTCATGACTGGTGGTCTGCTGAGGAAATCAGTGACTTGGTTGGTGCTTCATGTTTTATACTTGATGTTGAGGTGTAATTGTTGCAAGTATGTGGACCAATTCTGATGGTGGTCATTCTATAATTTTCCTTGTGTCTACATGAACTGCAGTGGCTTATGATCAGCATGGATTCCTATCTCCTTCCCAAGAATATAATGTCTCCATTGGCGAAAGGATTTCACAATGGAGTACATTTATTTGTCATAAGTAGGGTACTTACGGACAACATATGATAGTGTCTCACTATGATAGGCCACAGGGTGGCCGTGTTAAGTGAGAACAACTCCCACAACATAGTCTGAAGCATATGTCTCGATCTCAAAGGGTTTTTGCAAGTCTGATAGTGAAATTACTGGGGTTGAGCACAAGCACTACTTCAAATCATCAAATTCTTGTTTTTGGGACATGCTCCACAAAAATTTCACCTTACCACCACCCCTAGTTACTTGGTTGAGGGCCCATGCAATATGGGAGAATCCCAGCACGAACCTGCGGTAGAAATTGGCAAAGACCAAGAATCTTTGAAGCTCAGTGAGTGCGGTTGGGGATGGCCAGTCGTGGATGACTTGGATCTTGGATGGATCCACATGTACACTGTGTTGATCAACGATGTATCCCAGGTAATGGACCTTGTCCATGCCGAAGGATAATTTTTCCAAGTTAGTGTATAGCTTTTGCTGCTGCAGGGTGTGCAGAACTTGTTGAATATGATGCAAGTGTTCTTCCCAAGTCTTCTTGTAAATGAGAATTTCATCCGGATACACAACTACAAAAGTATTAGTGAATGGTCACAGCATATCATCCATCATCCTCGTGAAAGTGGTTGGAGCATGTCCAGCCAAAGGGCATGACCAACCATTCGAAAAGACCTTCCTTTGACTTGAAGGCGGTATTCCATACATCTATATTTTCTATCAGGACCTGGTGGTAGCCATAATTTAGATCAGTAGTACTGAAGTATTTTGCCCCCATGAGCTGATCAAGGAGGTCGTCGATTTGGGGAATCAGGTACCGATTTCTGACAGTGATTTTATTCAGGGCCCAATAATCAATGTAGAGTCGCCAGGTTCCATATTTCTTCTGTACCAACATGATTGGGCTCTCGCAAGGTGAAGAGCTAGGAAAAATTTGCCCCTTGTGGAGTAGTTCTTGGATCTGTCGCTTGATCTCCTCATTCTCTAACAGAGAGCGACGGTAGACTAGCCCATTGGGAAGAGGTGCACTGGGGGCCCAATCTATGGGGTGCTTGACCTGACAGTGTAGAGGTACCCCAGTAGGTGAGGAGAAGATGTCTTATTATTCTTCCACGACCTTATCCACTTGCTTATGCTATGTGGAGAGGTCGGTCGCAGAGACATCGGATGTGTTTGTAATCTTTCTCTCATTCTGAGAGCGAATCATGAAGAAGACAAACTTCCCCATTTGAGAGATGACCTTCCTGCATTGCTTAGCATAGATCAAGGAAATAACACTCAGTGGGACTTCCTCCGGTATCCTATCCAATTTCTTGTTCAAAGTAATAATAACATTGTGAGGCCTAGACTCGTATACAACATGGTGTTTCCATAAATATGGTTGGCCCAAAAGAACATTAAAAATTTCTAGAGGGGAAACATTGTAAATTCTAACCTTGTACAATGTCTACTGTAAACAAATATTCAGAAAATTACAGAAAAGATACAATGGCAAATACAAACATTACACAAAGATTTTTTCCCCTGGAAACCCAAACCGGGAAAACCAAGATATATTATATTCATTCATTGTGTTACATTGTTTACAATACAATATACATATAGGAGCCAACGGCATCCAAAACTCTAACCCAATGACCTGGATTAGTCCAAAACCCTAATTCCTTAACCGGTAATAGAAAATCATTGGCAAAAACCATGTGCTGAAAAAACCACCTAAATACATGACACGTTTCCCAAGGTAGGTGTCACGTTTCCCGAGGCAGAATTTTTTTTTCCGAGGGCGTTGCCCCCGGACCCCCGTGCAGGGGACTCCACCCCCTGAGAGGGGGCCTAGTGCCCCCCCTTCTAACCCCCCTGCATGCTCGACACATATGCTCAGACGCTACTACTCGTGCAAAGAATATAACACATACCCAACATTCTCCCACTTGTTGTTTTCTTTGCATATAGGGGGTTACAGGGTTACATAGTCAAAAATCCAGGGTAGTAATGCCCATGGGTCCTCTACACCAAGAGAACTTCTCAGTGCTCACAGATTTTGTTAATGAGTCTGCAACATTCTTCAAAGTGTCCACCTTCATCAATGATACTTTCTTTTCTTCAATCATGTCCCTCACAAAGTGATATTGAACATCAATGTGCTTTGTCTTTGAATGATAAGCAGGGTTCTTTGCCAGAAAAATTGCACTCTGGCTGTCACACTCTATCCTTACATCTTGTTGTAGCAACCCAATACCTGAACACAATCTTTGTAACCATACCGCTTCCTTACTTACATGAGTGGTTGCCATGTATTCAGATTCTGTAGTTGAAAGTGCCACTATAGCCTGTTTTTTGCTCATCCAACTTATTGCTCCTCCAAATAGGTTAAACACATACTCGCTTGTATATATCCTACGATCCAAATCTCCATCCCAGTCTGCATACACAAAGCCATGTATATCGACCACTCTGTCCAATCCCGGTCTTCCTTCATAGCACAATCCATAGCTAGCAGTGCCACACAAATACCTGAAAACCCTTTTTACTGTTGTCCAATGCTCCTTCCCTAGTTTTGACATATACCTGCTCAAAACTCCTACTGCATGTATAATGTCCAGTCTAGTACATACCATTGCATACATAAAACTACCAACTACACTCGCATATGCAACATGAGACATGTCCTCCTCTTCTTCATGTGTCTTGGGACACTGATCCACAGATAACTTTACACCAACAGGAATAGGAACCTTGACCGGTTTACATTCCTGCATATTAAACCTCTGCAATATTGTCTCGACATACTTTCTTCGATTTAACCATAGTTTCCTCCTTTTTCTATCTCTTTTAATTTCCATGCCCAAAATGAAATTTGAAGCACCAGTATCCTTCATGTC
>ML802539.1:0-26288 GCA_009831015.1 Picea engelmannii | reverse complement strand
TATTAATCTCCCCTGCCATAAATTTTGTCAACCACTCTCCAGCTTCTGCATTTAATTCCTCCTTCTTCTACAGTCTTCGATGTATCTCGATTCCTCTGCCAATTTGTGTGTTCGTGAAGCTTCCCCCCGACTCTCAAAAAAAAATGTACTCTGTTTTGTAAATAAAAAATGTAGCTGCTGTACTCTGTTTTTTCTTCTTGAATAAATAGCTGTTGTTTGCTCTGTTTTCTGTAGAGCAGCTGATACTCTGCTTTTCCTTAATAGATGTACTCTGTTTTATTGATGAAATATAAACCAGTTTCTGTTCTGTTTTATCTGTGGGCGTTTTGTGATTAGAAGCGTAAGCTCCAGCAGGTATGCAACTTGAACATCTAGAACACGAGGGCAGCCCTACAAGCGCCACCTCAGCATAGTTACTATTTGTTGTGTAATGAACGTGAAGGAAAACCTCAACCGTTGTAGCAATGATGCAATCCGTATGGGAGCTTAACAGATAATAAAAGAGGGAGTGGGATAACTCAGTAATTTTTCCTTCCAAGTTATTTTTCCAGCAGGTTTTTTTGGCAGTTTTATTTTAAATTTTTAGTCAATTCAGAGGTTTGATGATTTTTTGAGCATTTGGGTTGGTTTAAAATGGGACAAAATTCGTGGGGTAAGGTTTTGAAATGCATGGAACTTTGATTCATGCGAAACTCAGACTACTCTGAAAACCTCGCCGGATTCAGGCCCATATTTTTTTGCCCGATAATATATCCTACACTTCCATAATGTTGTTTCATTTTTTATCTTTGTCTCCGCAAAACACCATAATATTTAGTCATAGATTATGGATGTAATTTCCCATGGCATTGGGAGCTTATTAGCAAAATTAATTGCAAAGGTGTGACTTGTTAGCACTAGGAATCACCCTCAGACTGTAATGAGGATAAGCCCAGTGCCCATCAGTTTATACAGTAAATGTAAATGAGTTTTAAGGGGGTCAAATGGATAAGACTCGAGATAATAACGTTCTAACTCAAAAAATATGGACTAGCATGCACTAGCCATTGAGGTCTTGAATCAACTTCACTCAGTAAGTTTGGAGTAAGGGTGAATAGAGGAAAGACTTTGGTGAGGAGAGTGTAGAGGTCTGTTGTGGACATCAGGTCTTCAGCAGCCTAAGGAGGAAAAACTTAAACGCAAGATCCTCTTGAATTCAAATCTCAAAGAAACTGAAAGAAATTATAACAACATTATAATATAACATTCATCATAATACAATCATAACAATCCATGTGAATCAGTCAATCGTGAACTCTCTCAGTATCAGAGGAAAATAAGATGGAGCAAGAAAGTTGACTTAGATTAACCAAGATGTCTCAAAAACAAATACATAACTAGAGAACCGATGTTCTTCCTCAAAATATTACAATAAGAGAGCCTAGCTCAACCATCGACCATAACAAAATATCAAAACTGCATACATATACTAAGAATTGTTGCAACCACCAGGAGCATGATCGGGCCCCTGCATTCAAAGTTTCTAGTCGGCACCCACTCTGTCAAACTGTGCGTTCCTTCCTTTGTCAGACGCAAACTCAAATCAGTATGGGTTTTGCAAGAAAATCCGTCATCGGGGAACTTTGGGCTGACAATCTGCCTCCATGGGCAGGCCTTCCATGCTTTCCATTTATGAGGTGATACGAGGTTTCAACCACCACCCCTCCTCTTTATTAACTGCTTCATCGGGATTAGGACTGTTGAAATAATGTAACTGCAAAGTGTATTCTTATTATTATTTGATATATTATTCATTGGATCAATCCCCATTGTGGATTGATCATGTCGGCTATTGTAAAAGGACCAAATCCCCTTTTGCGGATTGGTCAAAATTGAAATTGTAATAGGAAAAAGAAGAAGTCGGCCCCATAATATATTTAAGAGGCCCCATAATATAATAAAGGTGGTTATAACCACCCAGTTTGAGAAGTCGGCCCTGCCAGTGAAGAGACAGTTCACACGTGCCAGATTTGTATAAATAAGGAGGTTAGCGCCTCACTTAGACACACACCTCACTTGCTCATTGAGAGACAAGATTCATAATTGCAGTTGGAGAAGAGAGAGAGAGAGAGGCACATCTTTGGGAGAGGATCTTCTGTATTAGCTTGAGTTATCTCTTGGCATTGTATTGGCTATCTATAATAAGGAAGTTTTGCTGGGTTTTCTTCCCCTAGAGGGTTTCCCAGGATAAATGTTGTGTCTCTTGTGATTGTGTATTTCTCAGTGATATTGTGTTATGCTATTGTTATCTATTGAAATGAAAAGAACTATAATAATGGCTTAAACATTAACATAGTATCAAAGCCAAGTTGAAGGAAGCATCTTTCACAAGAGTGAAAAACGTCATTGTTGTTGTACATGCAAATTAGGGCTTTTTGATGGTGAAGCTTTTTCAACCCTAAAAACCACCTAGAAAAGTGCGTCCTCCCCCAAGGATTACTTTGGCACTCTCAGCGCACCTTTTTAGTGGCTAGATCTCCCAGAAAGTGAAACCATAGTTTCACAAAGTATCAGAAGTACCAGAAGTACCAGAGTACCTGAGATACCATAAAACTAGAAGCACCAGTCCAGAAATCCGCATATCAAGTTTGTAGGAGAAGAAGTTGGATTTTCTCAGATCCAAACAGACCAGGCTACTCACCTCAGCCAAGCACACCTCCTGGTGAGTTCATAATTTAATTTTGAGCATTTTCATTTTTCGGTCATTTTCCTAGCTCCAGGTAAAAGATGTCTGCAAGCACTAAGCTTGTTGACAAGATGGAAGGTGTGGAAAACTTTCGTTCCTAGAAGTATAGGATTGGACTCGTTCTTCAAGAGAATGACCTAGCAACATTCATCAAAGGAGAAATTCCGGAACCCAATGATGCTGCAGAAAAAAAACCAAGCATCAAAATGACATAATCAGGGCCAAAAGAATCATTGTAGATTCAATCAAAGACCACCTAATTCCTTATGTGTCATCTAAAAAGACTCCGAAAGAAATGTTTGATGCCTTGACCAGACTGTATGAAGAAAAGAACATAAACCAAAAGTTGAATCCAAGAACTCAATTGAAAATTACAAAGATGCAGAAAGGAGAAACAATTCAGGAATATTTCTCCAGAATCTCAGAATCAAAGAATAGTTAGAAGCGATTGGAGATACCATAGCTGAAGACGAACGCATAATGACGGCCCTAAATGGTCTTACAAGACCTTGGGATGCATTCATCCAAACGATATGTGCCAGAACGAAGAAATTGAAGTTTGATAGTCTATGGGAATAATGCATCCAAGAAGAAACAAGAGTAGCTAACCATGAAGCGCTACTGGTAAGAGATGATGATGAAGCCCTAACTACTCATACCAAAAGAGGAAGGAAAAAACCCTACTTCCAAAAGGAGACTCATAAAGAGCCTCAACTGCCAAACAAATTCAATAATAAAGAATCTCATCCAAGGAGATTTCAGAAGAAAGGACAATGAAGGGAAAGTGATTACTCATCTATACAATGCTATCATTGTGACAAGATGGGACACATTGTGAAATTCTATCCAGCCAGGCAAGAAGAATACAAGAGAAAACATAAGAGGCACCATGCCCATGTAGTCGAAGATGAAGAGCCACCCACAAAGATAATAAGAGAGAAGATCAAAGACCATGTCTTAATCTCGTCCCTCTCTAGATCTGTAACACCTAGAGAGGACACTTGGCTCATTGATAGTGGTGCATCCAAGCACATGATGGGACAAAGAGACATTATCTTTTGTATCTCAGAAAATAAGTTTTCTCAGAAAGTGAGACTTGGAGATGATTACCAATATCCCATCAAGGGAGTGGGATAATCAAACCACAAACTGAATTTAGGGAATTCACTAAAAATAAAGGACATACTATATGTACCAGGTTTGACTAAGAACCTACTCTCCATTTTAGTTTTAGAAAATAAAGGCTTCAGAGTTGCCTTTATAGATGGAGAATCTCTTATGTGGGCTAAAGGAGAAACCTTAAATGAAGCAATCATCATTGGAAGTGAAGAAAATGGCTTGTATAAACTAAAGGGCCACTTAGAGGCTGCCATAACCCACGCCATTGAAAACTCATGTGAACTTTGGCATATAAGATTAGCTCACATCAACTACAAGGCGCTACCATACATATGCAAAGCGGTCACAGGTTTACCAGAACTCAAGGTTGACCATGAAGGTGTATGCAATGGATGTGCACGAGGAAAGAACATCAAGAACCCTTTTTCGAAGAGAGACAACAAAGCAAAAGGAGTCCTAGAGCTCATTCATTCATATGTATGTGGCCCAATGAAAACATCCTCCATTAGTGGGTATGTATATTATGTATCATTTATTGATGATTATTCTCGTAAGACTTGGGTATATTTTTTGAAATCTAAAGATGAAGTGTTCAACAAGTTCAAGGAATTCAAAGTCTTGATAGAGAATCTTTCTGAAAGAAAGATTAAGATACTCAGGTCAGATAATGGAGGAGAATATACCTCAAAATAGTTTGTGAACTTTTGCAAATATGTTGGGATCAAGAGGGAACTCACTACTCCCTATAATCCCCAACAAAACAGTGTACCTGAACGAAATAACAAAACGATAATGGAAGTTGTGAAGACCATGATCCATGATCAAGATCCTCCTATGTGTTTATGGGCAGAAGCAACAATGACAGTTGTATATGTGAAGAACCGATTGTCCCATAGTGCACTTGGGCTCAAGACCCTAGAAGAGATGTTCACCGGAAAGGAGCCAGAGGTAAGCCATCTCAAAATATTTGGTTGCCCAGTATTTATTCATATACCAAAAGAGAAGAGAAACAAGATGGAACCTTCAGGAAAGAAGGGAATATTTGTGGGATACTGTGAGGTCTCCAAGGCCTTCAGAATCTATATACTAGGTTACCATCACATTGAGATCAGTAGGGATGTGACCTTTGATGAAGATGCAACGCTCAAGAAATCAAGAAGATGCCAGCTTGAAGAAGTATATGAAGAGGAACCTGTAATCCCCAAAACTGTAGTGAGGGAGGTTCCCAGAGCCGCAAAACCGATGAGGGAAGTCATAACTTCCCCTAATGAGGAAATTCTAGAAGACCATGATATATTAGAAGTTCAAGAACCTTCTCAGATGACAATCCTCCATAAAATAAATCCATCTTGGGCTAGAGAGCTTATTAAAGATGGAGAGAACTATGGTGTTCCCGAAGGAACTACGAGACAAGTGAAAAGACCAAAGCCATTCTCTAGTTATATGAATTTGATGTGTGATCTTCTAGAGGAGGAGCCTACCTTCTTTGAAGAATCCATTCAGAGGAAAGAATGGGCAGATGCCATGACAGAGGAATACCAATCTATAATAAAGAATGAAGTATGAGAAATAGTTTCCAGACCGAAGAGTAAAGATGTGGTATCCTCCAAATGGCTCTTCAAAATAAAACATGTTGCCGATGAAAGTATTGAGAAATATAAAGCAAGATTTGCAGCTCATGGCTTTTATAAAAAAAAAAGTCTTTGACTATGAGAGACATTTGCTCCTGTAGCCAAATACACTTTGATCAGAACCATCATAGCCCTTGCAGCTAAGATGAAGTGGAAGCTACACCAGATGGACATAAAAAAAACTTTCCTAAATGGTGTCATTGAAGAGGAAGTGTATATAGAACAAATTCAAGGATTTGAAGTTGAAGATAGGAAGTCTCATGTCTGTAGGTTGAAGAAAGCATTGTATGGATTGAAGCAAGCTCCTAGAGCTTGGTATGGCTGAATAGACAGCTTTCTAATGAGCTTGAGCTTTACCAAGAGTAAAGCAGATTCTAACCTCTACTTCAAGGTTATGAACAATGAGCTAGTAATATTACTACTATATGTGGATGACTTATTCTTAACCAAAGAAGAAAAGCTCATCACTGAATGTAAGAAGAGACTTGCCTCAGAATTTGAAATGAAAGACCTTGGCCTAATGCATTATTTATTAGGTCTTGAGGTATGGCAGAGTCCAGAAAGGATATTCCTTAACCAAGGGAAGTATGTAGTCGAAATCCTAAAGAGATTCGACATGTTGGAATGAAAGTCCATGAATACACCCATGGAAGCGAAGCTGAAGTTGCTGGTAGACACTTTGTCAGAATTGATTGATTCCACACTGTACAGACAGATTATTGGATCGTTGATGTACCTAACGAACACCAGACCAAACATTTGTTTTTCCATGAACACCTTGAGTCAGTTTCTGGTAGAACCCAAGCATGTTCACCTAGTGGCTACAAAACATGTGATGAGGTACCTTAAGGGTACAATAGATTGTGGTCTCAACTATGATGGAGATCATGATTTCACATTGAGTGAAAATACTGATGCATATTGGGCAGGAAGTGTTTCTGACAGGAAAAACACTTTAGGATGTTGTTTCAGCTTGGGATCAGCCATGATCTCGTGGCAGAGTAGGAAATAATCCAACATTTCTCTTAGCACAGTGGAAGAAGAATACATTGTTGCATGTTCTACCAGCTGCAAAGCTATACGACTTCAAAAGTTGTTGACCGACCTATTTGACCTAGAGATGGAAGAAACCATGATCCTATGTGACAACCAGAGCTGCATAAAGATGACAGTGAATCCTATATTCTTGATAGGTCGAAGCACATAGAGATCCGATATCATCATATCCGTGACATGGTGCAGAGAGGAACCTTAAAACTCCAGCATGTTAGCACGGATGAACATGTTGCTGATGTGTTGACCAAGCCTCTATCTCATGTAAAGTTTGAGCACTTTCGAGATAAGCTTGGTATAGTTGGAAAGGAACTTCCTCGAAAGGGGGAGTAGTTTTTGTGATGAGACATCTCTTGCTTCTAGCTTTAGTGCTGTGACGTAAAGCAAGAATATGTGATGAGACTAGTACTGTTCTTCCGTCTTGACAGTTGTGACGTAAATCCAGTCTAGTATCTTGCTTCCAACCTGATGGTTCTGACGTAAAGCAAGAAGATGTGATGAGACTAGTACTGTGCTTCCGGCTTGACAGCTGTGACATAAATCTAGTCTAGTATCCTTCTTCCAACCTGATGGTTGTGACGTAAAGAAAGACGATGAGATGAGACTAGCACTGAGCTTTCGGCTTGATAGTTGTGACGTAAAACCAATCTAGTATCCTACTTCCAGCTTGATTGTTGTGATGTAAAGCAGGATGAGTTTCTTTCTTCCAACTTGACTGTTGTGACATAAAGCAAGACTATGAGATGAGACTATAATTGTGCTTCCGTCTTGACAGCTGTGACGTAAAGCTAGTCTAGTATCCTGCTTCCATATTGATTCGTGTGATGTAAAGTAGGACGCGTTTCCTGCTTCCATCTTGACTACTGTGACATAAAGAAAGATGAGCACTGTGCTTCTAGCCTTACAACTGTGACATAAAGCCAATCCAGTATTATGATGATGAGCCAGCCTCGTGCTATGATGATGATGTATTAGTTTTATACTCATACATATTGATGCAGATGATGATTTTATTCCTTTGAGAATGACGATGCTGCCAATGAAGAAAACTTCCGATGATTTATAGATATGCCAGTCAGTGTTCCAAGATGATATTGATGATGTTATCCTCTCACCCACTTGATGTTGTTGATGATGTTGTCCTCCCTCTCTCGCCTGATGTTGTTGAAGAATACACTTCTTGTTAAGGGGGAGTGTTGAAATAATGTAACTGGAAAGTGTATTATTATTATTATTTGATATATTATTCATTGGATCAATCCCCATGGTGGATTGATCATGTCGGCTATTGTAAAAGGACCAAATCCCCTTTTGTGGATTGGTCATAATGTAATTGTAATTGGCAAAAGAAGAACTCGGCCCCATAATATATTTAAGAGGCCCCAGAATATAATAAGGGTGTTTATAACCACCCAATTTGAGAAGTTAGCCCTGCCAATGAAGAGACACTTCACACGTGCTAGATTTGTATAAATAAGGAGGCTAGCACCTCACTTAGACACACACCTCACTTGCTCATTGAGAGGCAAGTTTCAGAATTGCAGTTGGAGAAGAGAGAGAGAGAGAGTGGCACATCTTTGGGAGAGGATCTTCTGTATTAGCTTGAGTTATCTCTTGGAATTCTATTGGCTATCTATAATAAGGAAGTTTTGTTGGGTTTTCTTCCCCTAAAGGCTTTCCCAAGATAAATGTTGTGTCTCTTTTGATTGTGTATTTCTCAGTGATATCGTGTTATGCTATTGTTATCTATTGAAATGCAAAGAACTATAATAATGGCTTAAACATTAACAAGGATGAGGCTTTGAATGCTCTGGAAGCTTCCATGGGATGCTGACAGTTCTTCCCGTCAACCTAGCACCCTGAAACCATGATGATCTCATTTGCTACTATCATGAGGGTCTTCGGCCTTGGCGCAACTCTCGTGAAAATTGCACCTTTCTTCGCGCTTCCAAGGCTTCAGGTGCCAGCTTCTTCTCCACTACACATTCTTGCATGTGACCTCAGGCCATGACCTGACGCTTATCCCCACAGGAACTTTGGGACTTCGTCTTTCGGGGATCCTCATATCACTTTACCACAACACCCCCAATTCTCGATTTGACGAAAATGCCCAACTCAAATCAAGGATCACATATGATTTCCATCAAACGGCCGAGGCTTCTTGCTGAAAACCATGAACTATCAGCTTCATGTGATGGTTGATCAATCTCCTTTATGGACCTGCTTCCATATGAATTTGGGTTGTGACCCTGGGCCCACTCTCGAGCACTTCGTGAGTTCACGCTGCGGGAACTTGTGTTGTGCTCCATTCTCAAAACTCCAATTCATGAGACTGCGAACCTACTGATCCGATGCCACACGTCCCTCTAAATTTAACAATCTAGATCTATTTTGAGTTTTGGACATCGGGGATTTTTCCCTTGCCTCATTTCAAAACCCTCGATTGTCATTTTGCGAAACCTCGGATTGACTGCCACCTGTCTCCTCAAGATCTATGGCCCAGATTAAATCTTTTCTCAACCTTTGATATTGGGCCTCTGCCCTGACACTAAACTTCGAGCAACTTTCGGATCCCGAATACCTGCGAACCGCCGATCTGATTTGCCTGATGGATCTTCATCGTTAGAAGATAAGCTTGTCTTCCTACTTATATTTTAAGCTTGAAAAGGATTTCTATGAAATTTGTGTTTTGTGTTCAAGGTTGATACGCACACAAGTAAAGGACTGGGTTGCCCTGCGACCTTTTGACAGCTTTATGTGATGACGTTTGGATCCAAAAGGGATGGCATGCTCCCTGCGAGATGTCAAGAATAAGCAGTTCCAGTCACCTTATGCATTGGGTTATGGAGTCGAGCTCAAAACATTTCGCCGAAGGACGACATGTACACTATTCTACTTATAAAAAGGAAAACAAACACACATGCTCTAGAAAGAGATTATTTATGTACACTCCTAGGCTAACTATTTTTTACAAAGCGTTTGGTGAAAGAAAACTTCCACCATATCCATTCAAACTGTTTGATGAATAAATCCAACACTTTAATGTAAATGATCGATAAGAAACAAGGGGTGTGTGACAACCGACTAATTTCATCCTTATGATCACATATATTACCTTCAAATGCTGACAAAAAGAGTAATCTTGCATGCTCCAAAGCATTTGAAAACTGTAACTTTATCTACTCATTAACAGGGTCATGAAACTGAAGGCAACACATAATTAACTTATGAAAGGTTACCTTCACTTTTTCAAAGCTTCTGAGAGCTTGATTGATGTCCTCTACAGGCACACCAGATTGAAAGATAGCCACATGCATCTGTGGGTCCAAAAGATGCTTACTATGAACTGTAGGTACAAGTGGAAGAAGTATGGACGTAGGTGGCTTCTGATCCATTGATGACTGTGGATTTACTTCAGGATGTGTATAAATGACCTCTTCATGTGCCTCAACTAAGGGTTGCTCCTATTCAAATGTTATGTCTTCCATGACAAGGCCAACCTCTACATCATCCTTACTGTCTTCATAGTGATCAAATACATGATAAGTTTGTTTATCATCATCACTAGGTTATTCATCAAAAAGGGGTTGTCTTTCATATATATGATCAACCTTTAAATCAATAATTTCATCAAGAATATTACTATTACAAATATCCATTTCAAGAACAGTAGTAATTGTTGCTTCCATCTATTCATACACATGATTTTCATCAAGATGAGGTTGCTCATTGATATCTTCTTCGAAGACAAAATCATCCACAGTCTTTCCTTCATAGGGACAACAAGTAAAAATTTCCTTATGCCCAGAGTTGAGATGATACTGACTTTGAATCCTGCCACAAGCTCAGAGGTTCTCCTCCACTTCCCTAGCGTCCATGAATAACTGAGATAAAGATGTTGATTTTCATTTTCTCGGGTGAAGGACAAGCTTTGAATGTTGAGCCATGACATAGTACACCATGGAAACAGTCTCTGTGGGTCTGATCTCTATAGGCATATTATGATACACACGATAAAACCTCTTGTTGAAGATGGCCAAGGCTTCCTCTTCCCCTCTCCTCAAGGAATTAAAATCATCCCATTACTGATCAAGGGACTTGTTCTCACCCCACCACTTCAAAAATGCATTGCATAATTCAACCCAGGAACCAATGGAGTCAGCTCCCAAACATTTAAACCACACAACAACATCTCCAAACAATGAATTTGAGAGAAATATCATGGAAAAATCATCTGAGCAATCTCAAATTGACCAACAAAGCTCTCAAAGGCCTCCACTTGCCTCTCAACTGTAACATGTTCTTCCCCAGAAAAATGAAGAAGATATTTAAAGAAATCAGGAGGATAAGGATGGAGATGATATGGAAGCTTTAAAGGTTTAAACAGTTTGTCTCTGATTCTAGTTTGAAAACTAGTGGGATGAATATGAGGCTTATCACAATGATGGAAAGGCACAAAAGTAATAGCAGGATGAGATGAGAATTGAGGAGGTTGCAGATCAGTTTCAACCTCCTTAGGGATGCAAGGGTGATTGAATCCAGGAGGGATCTCAGTATGAAGTTTATCCTTATGAATAGGCTGAGCTGAGGATATAGGATCATCATCTACAAAACATGCAAAAAGTATGGCTTCTTCCTCTAAGGATGGATATATAAAGGAAGGTTGGTGATCAATCAAATAAACAAAGAAAAATATGATCCTTTTTATATGTGAAGGGAAAAACAAAAATAAGTTGATAAAGAACAACAAGAGTTCATGCAAAAATCTCATAAATTGATACCTAGTCATTCCCTTCATCTTTATGTCAGTAGGATCCTCCCCAGTGGAGTCTCTGATTGTGGAGTGGCCAGGTAGATGATTACAGTCAATTTTATGTATCCCTCTCTTGTCTACCATCAAGAGTTGGATCTATGTCGTTCTTCCCAGGGAGCTCTTCAATCTGCTCAAATCCATCCCCGACAACGATGCCATTTATGTTATCACTAGGAATCACCCTCAAATTGTAATGAGGATAAGCCCAGTACCCATCAGTTTATATAGTAAATGTAAATGATTTTTAAGGGGGTCAAATGGATAAGAATCGAGATAATAACGTTCTAACTCAGAAAATATGGACTAGCATGCACTAGCCATTGAGGTCTTGAATCAACTTCAGTCGGTAAGTTTGGACTAAGGGTGAATAGAGGGAAGACTTTGGCGAGGAGAGTGTAGAGGTCTGTTGTGGACATCGGGTCTTCAAGCAGCCTAAGGAGGAAAAACTTAAACGCAAGATCCTCTTGAATTCAAATCTCAAAGAAACTGAAAGAAATTATAACAACACTATAATATAACATTCATCATAATACAATCATAACAATTCATGTGAATCAATCAATAATGAACTGTCTCAGTATTAGAGGCAAATAATATGGAGAAAGAAAGATTACTTAGATTAACCAAGATGTCTCAAAAACAAATGCATAACTAGAGAACCAATGTTCTTCCTCAAAATATTACAATAAGGGAGCCTATCTCAACCATCGACCATAACAAAATATCAAACCTGCATACATATACTGAAAATTGTTGCAACCACCAGCAGCATGATCAGGCCCCTGCATTCAAAGTTTCCAGTCGGTGCCCAGTCTGTCAGACTATGCGTTCCTTCCTTTGTCAGATGCAAACTCAAATCAGTATGGGTTTTGCAAGAAAATCCTTCCTCGGGGAACTTTGGGCTGACAATCTGCCTCCATGAGCAGGCCTTCCATGCTTTCCATTTATGAGGTGATACGAGGTTTCAACCACCACCCCTCATCTTTATTAATTTCTTCATCGGGATTAGGATGAGGCTTTGAACGCTCTAGAAGCTTCCATGGGATGTTGGCGGTTCTTTGCGTCAACCTAGAGCCTTGAAACCATGATAATCTCATTTGCTACTATCGTGAGGGTCTTCGGCCTTGGCGCAACTCTAGTGAAAATTGCATCTTCCTTCACGCTTCCAAGGCTTCAGGTGCCAGCTTCTTCTCCAGTACACATTCTTGCATGTGACCTTGGTCCACAACCTAGCATTTATCCCCATAGGAACTTCGGGACTTCGTCTTTCAGGGATCCTCATATCACTTAACCACAACACCCTTGATTCTTGATTTGATGAAGACACCCAACTCAAATCAACGGTCGGATATGCTTTCCATCCGATGACCGAGGCTTCTCGCTGAAAACCATGAATTATCAGCTTCATGTGATGGGTGCTCAATCTTCTTTATGGACCCGCTTCCATGAATTTCAGCTGTAACCCTGGGCCCACTCTTGAGCACTTTGAGGTTTCGCGCTGCGCGAACTTGCGTTGTGATCCATTCTCAAAAATCTGATTCATGAGACCACGAACCTGTTGATCCGGCGCCACGCGTCCCTTTGAATTTAACTATCCAGATCTATTTCGGGTATCGACCATCGTGGATTTTTCCCTTGCCTCATTTCAAAACTCCCGATAGTCATTTCCGTGAAACCTCAGATTGACTGCCACCTGTCTCCTCAAGATCTATGGCCTAGATTAAATCTTTTCTTGACCTTTGATCTCAGGCGTCTTCCCTGGCACTAAACTTCGAGCAACTTTCGGATCCTAAATACCCGCGAATGGTCAGCCTGATTTTCTTGATGGATCTTCGTCGTTGGAAGATAAGCTTGTCTACTTGCTTGTATTTTAAGTTTGAAAAGGACTTCTATGAAAGTTTCACTTTGTGTTCAAGGCTGATACCAGTGCAAGAAAAGGACTGGGTTGCCCTACAACCTTTTGACAACTTTATGTGATAACATGGCTCAACAATAATTTTGAAGAGAAAAAAATAGACATCAAGAAAACCCAAAGAAATAAGGTCATCTCTCTTTTTTCATGTTCATATACTCCATCTTTCTAAAATTATCTAACATATTGATCATATTTTTTTGTTGTATTAGCAATACTATGTGTCTGCGTATTATAAGTAGTGACATGGTTGTAGCATTGGTAACTAATATTTGAGTATTATTTGATCATATTTTTTGTTCAACCACTTAGTTTGTAGTTCATGGCATCATGATCATTGCAATCAATACTTAATGGGAACAAATAAATATAATTAATACTTCAATGTAAATATCTCAACAATCCACCAATCTTGTATAAGTTTGGTGCAGATAATTGTAAAGATAATGCAAATCTTTTCTTTGTTTTACACAAAACTGTGTTAATGATTTTGTTTAGAATAAAAAAATGTATTATATTAAATGAATTTTTCTAACTTATATGTTCTTGATTAGCATTAGATATGAACCTACACAAAATGGACCCTATTAACATAAAAAAAACTTAAAATTAAGCTTACACCAATGGTAACTATGATTTTGTTGATTCGGTTTCTGCATCATCAAATCCCAGGTCTTTTGATCATTCTCCTTTTGTCAATCTTATGCATCTTTATCTATCACACTCTTTCACTTTTTTCTTCTTATTTTGAGTAATATTGACATCAATGTGGCGATTCTTTAAGTGTCAAATATTTTGAAAGTGTCTCACATCTCTCCTTCCCTTTATCTCTTACCAAGCCTGATATCAATGGGATGTTTCCTTTACAAACTTAATACTTGAAACAACATTTTTTTATACTTGGGTGTGATTCTTAAGAAATATATAGAGATGGTAATGTAATTCTTATTATCATATCCCAATAAGGATAATAGAGTTGGTGGTATTGATGAGTAATTTCCTTTAGGTTTATGTTTGTATGGATCTTAGGAAGCTCCAAATCATAGAATTCTTGGCCGAAATTATAAGCAATGGATGTAATCACACTAAATTTACGTATTCTTGGAGAACTATAAATAAAGTAGGGTTTCTTCATGACTATTATAGTGCTTTGATAGAATTTTCACTATTGAATAAAGGCTTCAAGATCTAGTACATTTTCTTATTTTCTAATGAGATTAAGAGAAAACATGACTCCAATGGTTAAGAATGATTATGATACACTCAAAATATGGATCTAAGATATAATGTTCATGTATCATATAGATATACAAAATAAATCCTCTATTATATGCATGTCCACATAAATATTTGATTATGAAGCACTTTTTATTGTCGATTTTGACTCTTTGAAATTTCCCCAAATAAGACATGTCATTTAAAAAAAATTACTTTTATTTTTACTGTCGATATAACCCATCGAAGGTTACTTTTGAAATCAAAGAATATGATTATTATAATTTTTAATTAAAATTACAGCTTATTTATTTGGTGGTTTGTTAACTTTTAACATTGTAAAAAAATGGAAGAGCAATATAATTTATTTTTTTTAAATGTGGAATTAATTTACTCTTATCAATTAAAGTGCAATTTCTTTTGTAATTTTTCATTATCAAAGGATTGGATGAAAATATACCCTTTAACTTGAAATTAAGGGAAATACTTCAAATTTGATTTACTAGAATCAATGATGTACTTAGTAGAGAAGACAAAAAGAAACTATAGTAAAAATTATAGAATAGAGCACAACATTTGTAATCATAAGAATGCTCCATAGTGAGTATATTCAATGTATCTTGTACTGTGAAAGTGATGTCAATCATGGGGGCTTCACCTTGTTGACCAATATCTTATCACGTTCATTCATAAAAAGGGTTTTAAAATTGTGAAAAATAGAATCAATACATTATAAGTATTTGGGGTGGGTGGATGTGGGTTATGGGGGGGCGGTTCATAGGTGTTGGCAGGTATAAAAATGAGTATCTAGTAACAATAGGGATTATCTGGTAAAAATAGTTTTTTCTAATTGGAAACATGTATTGGGACGAGGTTCAAGTAAAGGATTTTGGGAGGTATCTATCAATATCTAGTGAAATTAGAGGTATTTTTTATATCCCATGAATGCACATGCTTTGTCACATGTTCACTATGTAAAGACCTCATGATGTCAATATCCCTAATTGTAACCCAAATGCATGTTTGGGTCATCAGGTTAAGGATGGTTTGTAAACAATCCCTCTCTTTTAATGTTGAAGTTTTCCCACTAAGGGTTCTCTTAGTTAATTTACTGTGTTTATTTATGTGTGTGGAGTTCTTTTTTATTTCCTTCAATGTTTGTGGAAATCTAGTTGTTCATATCATATTAGTGGAAATAAAGAAAATACAACACATACTTGTCGGGTTAATGGAAATAATTTAAGCACTAGAGTCAAAGACTACATATGCAAGTAATAGAACATTAGCATTAGATAAAAAACAATTAAGAATTCATGATAACTTGGGTCTCGAAATTGACAGAGACACCATTCTCATCTCTGAGTTGAATCCAGATAAATTTTTGATCATAAGTATGAAATAAAACCTTCATTATGTACTTGTAGGGAAATTTTTCTTGTTCCATATTATTGCATTAACACATTTGAGTGCACAAGGGATATAGTTTAGCATTCCCTAGCTTAACCAAGGTATATTACTTGCGGAAAATACACATAAATTCAAAATTTTTCTTGATATCTAATTTCATATAGATTACCAACTACAATTATATACAAATTTAATTGGATTCTGATACCAATAATTAAATGCATCCACATCATTATAATTGAAAATGAATGCAGTTAATAAATCATATACAACAACATATAAAACCATTATCATACACATGGTAAAATGCATAGCCATGAAACTCATAAGATAACTTAGAAAAATAAATTAAAAACTTATATTTTTAAACGAAAGTTTGTGCAACCAGTTGTTTGGGAAAGATGGTCCACCCAACCATAGACTTGTTTTTCCAAATCTCAATATTAAGTCACCACCAAGCTGGTGCTAGGAATTCACAAGAGAAGGGTGTCTCTCACAATACACTCACAACTCAATATCTCACTACCCATTTATTCTCCTATAGCTATCCCAAATTTCCCCAACTCTCTTCCTCTTGACCTACCCAACCCAAGGAATATACCCCTTCATTACTCTCAGTCCATCGGGTGTCCTATTTGTTTATCAGGGTCTCTCTAGCACAAGTATCTAGGAATATCTCTGTTGGGAACTCAAAGGACCTCACTGCTAGGAAATATACCAACAAGCAATAGAAAACTCTTGGTGTTATAGTGAAACTCTCACATGTGTTCACTCTTCAGTCCTAACAACTTGGATTTTTATGTTTATCTCCAAAACACTCCAAAAAATATCCAACATGCTCCAAAATTCACCCATCCTTCTTTCTCCAGTTCCAATACTTTTTTTCCATGCTCTATGCTTGTTGTTCATGTAACACTGAATGTGTAAAACTATCTATTCTCCCCCATACAAATTTCCTCTATTTTCCCAAGAGAATTGATTGTTCACTCCACCCAATGTTGATTGTACTTCATCCCCATACTTCCGATAACTATGGCATGTGACTCTCACACCCACCCTCTTACATGAGTTTAATGAAATGGATCTCATACTCTCAAATATAAAATAAAATTTATCCCCAATGATAATAAAGATTCAAGGAAATGGGATGAAGTAATACCCACAATTAATTTCCCCCATGAATCCCTCTTAGACACTCTCTTCTCTTGTGAAAAACTCATCCCACATCTCTATCCATATGTCTTAATAGATGAAATCACATTGTATTTATTAAAGTTTAGAAAATACATCATGCACATTACATCGCTTGACTATAGACACATTCATATTTACATTATGCATTAATTAAACTAAGGATTATAATGGGGATGTTACAATAAGAAAAGATTTAAAATAGGGAAAATCCAACCATCATAAGAGACCAACCAAGAAGTTCAAGAAGAGAATTAAAGGATGAGAAAAATAATCCAACATATTGAATAGGAGTTGGATAGTTGATTCAAACAATTTTGTAGAAAGCATGCATGATATTCCTGAGTAGGCAAGAAAGAAGTTACTGTAGAAATTTAATGACAAAATCAACATACACAAATTATTTCATACACTTAGCAACCTAAAGATAACTGTCGTGAATGAACTTTGAAATGTATAAACCCACATTCAGAAAATATTATGAGTAGAAATACACATTTCCAAGCACTTTTGTAGTGGAATAAACACAATCAACAACAATTACACATCCATGTAAACCTCAGAAATTTAGGCAAACAACCAAGGAAAACCCCAATGTGGGGAAACCCAAAGAGAGAGAGACATTTTATTAGCTTCAGGAAAGTATATATCAACAAAAGGATTACATTTAAAGCCAAGAGAAAACCACTTACAACACCCAAACTGTCCCTCCAAAAATATGCCTTGAAAAATGTTTCAAGTCCGTGCTGCTGTACGACCCACCCAGAAAAATATCACCTCGAAAATCATGCCAATCTATTGTTGTATGCCTTGTTCTGTATGGGTGCCATTCAACAATAAATATCCTCAAGCTGCCTCGATTTTCATGCCTTCCTTGCCTCGAAAAATATGCCCACTTCTCTATTGTACGGATTGTACGGATCTATACAATATGGCCTCCCTCACAACAATAAATTTCATCACTCACAAAATATAAATTTCTCCCTTGGGAAATGCACCCTCCTTGCTGCCCTCTTTCCTCTCTCAAGCTCTCTCGGAAATCTCTCAATCTCCTCTTCTCGTGTTGTTGTCTTGCACACTACCCAATGCATTCTCTTATAATTCAAAAATGACCTTTCACCTTCCCCATCCCTAAATCCAAAGGCCAAGATCTAATCTTTCCTTTACAAGATCAAGGGACATGATGCATTCCCTCCAAAATAAATCACTATAAAATATTAAAGTACATTTTCACTTTATAACATAAGTGCACTTTATGAGATAAAATCACTTTAATATTAGAAGGTACACTTTATTAAAAAGTCACTTACATAAAAGAACCACTTTATCAAAACTTTTTAAAAACTCATTACAAAGTCAAGTGTCTAGTAGTGTAGGTACAAGGTTACTTCCACATACAAGACAAACATGCGGAGTACCTCCCGGGCTAAAAAGATAACAATTACAACAGAGTAATGCTAGATATAAGCAAAAGATAGATTTGCATAGGAATTTGAAGTTTCTTGAAGTGAGAGATATATTGATGGCATATTTTTAGGAATGATATATTTCCCAAAGGAACATACAACAAAATCAAGTACAAGAAAATTGGTCATATAAGGTTTTGAGAAAATATTTGATAATCCCTACAAGCTATATTTGCTCGAGGAATTTGACATTTCTCCAATATTTAATGTTTTTAACTTTTATCAGTTTCGTGAAGAAGAAGAGAATGGTGGAGCATGCAACGTGAAAGAATCAAAATGATAGTTTCCAGTCAAGATCGTTGAAGAAATTGAAGAAAAATTGGCAAAGAGAGTTAGCTAGAGGAGTCAAGGCTGGAATAAATTTTAATATTTAGTCAAGTGGAGGACCAAAAATTTGGAGGATGCATCGTGGACTGTAAAGAAGAAATTGGGTTTCCTTATGTGTCCTACATTACTCGAAGGGTCTGTGGTTCATTCCACATGATATGGATGCTCATGTTTTCTTAACAAGGGTGTCTAATGCAAGAGAATCATTAGGATTACATAATAAATATAAAATAAAATAAAATATTGCTTCCATTTTGTATTTGTGTTGTTTAGTTAATTTGATTAGTAGGAGGAATAATGAGGTCACCATTTCTACAGAAGGAAAACTCACAAGTTACTTTCTCTTTTCTATGAATCCACGCATGCTATAGAATGTCTATAGATGGCTTAGGTAGGAGTGAGTCACGATAGAAACTATTGGAGAAACACATGAAATGAACAGGTTGAGAGAAACTTATATATCTAGTGAATTAGCTAAAAGGATAGGTTCAACTCCAACAATATACCATAGAAGAAGAGGTTTAGCTCTACTATTCGACAATAGAAGAAGAGGAGAGCAATAATAGTTCATACTTGACGAAGTTTGAGATTGGTTGGTAGTCTTATTATGCTAGTCTACAAATAGTGGGAAATGTGGAGAGACTAAGACCCTCTAATTTGCAACCCAAAGGTCAAAATTGGCATATTATTCAACAAAGAGTTCACTTTTGTCCATTTCCTTATGTTTCTTGTTGTTTACATTGTTGATTTTTTCCATATTGAGTTCTATAGCATTTGCATATTTTTCCTACAAAGGTACACTAATTCTGTAGTTGCTACACTCTAACAGTGTCGATCTAGTTTTCTAGCCATGTTAGGAAATTACACAACCTAGTAGTGCATCAATAAATAATGGGAATTCCTCACCAAAACCATGGAATAGTTGGAAAAATTCAAAGAGTAGTTTCAACAAGTTGATAACTTGATCTTTGAAAAATTTAACCAATGAGATGATAAGAACTCTCCAACGTTGGCAACACTATAATAGGAATTGACAATAAACAAATATCATCGCATAAAACTTCAAGAAGTCATCGAAAAACATAGTGGGAATGAAATCCTTCCATCACAAAGTGAAGTACTCATACCAAGGATTCTATAAGTTTGCCAAGTACCTAATCAATATTCCACTTTTAGCATGTGATACTATTGGGAGGCATTTTAGGTCCTTGTAATAGTCATCATACATTAGACATTAGATATTAAGTAAATAAATGAAGATATATGTAGTAAAGGATAAATATACAAGAGAACTTGACGAGTATCCTTCCCCACACTTATCTCCTTCTTTATTGGGATTATGTGGGTGTTTTGATGTTTATATTGTCTCTCTCTTGAATGTCTGTAATGTGTCTCTCTTGAATGTATTCCCTAATTCCTGAAACTACTACATTTTGGTTCAGTTGTAGTGTGACTTGAACTTGGAAAAGACAGAAAATTTGATCTTGGATGGAAGATTTTCTAGAGATGCTCATGGAATTGTTTGATATTCTTGTGGAAATAAACAATATTGTATTAAAGAGGAACTTAGAGTAGCCTCCTCAAGAAAATTTGTTTATAAACATTGATGACTATGTGAAATATTGTTTTTACCTCGTAATGATTTTACTATTCCTGGTGATGTTGAGTGAAATTTTTTTATTGTTCATGCTCGTAAATATTTCCCTCTTAAAGACAAATCTAAAAAAAATAAGAATATGTATTTATAAATTATACATGTATATTATGCGAGGCCAACTACATACATGTATTTGTTGTTGGTGTGAAATAATTTTTTAAGTGGAAACAAAGAAGCCTACAAATAAAATAATCAAGAAGAATCTTGGTGTAAAAAGCAAGGAAAAAACTAAAAAAAAAATTGTTTCCTAACATGTTGGTTTCTTCAAAGAGTGTAGAGTTGATATTCAAGAGAATAATTGAATGATGTATTGGACGTGCCCACTGGCTTTTGTATGATAAATAATCCAGAATAATCTTGGTGTAAAAAGGAAGGAAAAAACTAAAAAGAAATTGTTTCCTGACATGTTGGTTTCTTCAAAAAGTGTAGAGTTGATCTTCAAGAGAAGAATTGAATGATGTATTGGACATGCCCACTAACTTTGGTATGGTTGTTGATTATTGTTTTTGTATTAAATATGGGTTGCAGAAATTAAATATGGACTGGAAAAAGATGTTAGTTATTATTAATTTTGTGAGAAATTTTAAGGAAACCACGTGGCAACTATAAATATTGGACCAATTTGTTCATGAAACGTGTTGATTTATTCCTTAAAGCATACAATTGGTTGAGTTTCCAAAAATATAATACTTGGGCATGAAGTTAGTTGTCTGCATGCAATGGGTATTCAAAAGAAAAACCAAATGAGAAATATTCCCTACTATAAAGGGAAGTGAATAAATATATTGTTTTTAACTCTTTACAAGATTAAGGAGTTTGTTGAAAAGTAACTTTTACTTTGTTGAAAAGTTAAGTGCATATGTCATAATAGAATTTAAAGGTGCCAAATGACATTATGAAAAAGTTTGTGAGTCTTTATAAATGATGGTGGCTAGAGTGTGTGGAGTTTATGTCATAAAGTCATATATTTTTATGTAAAAAGTTATATTTTAAAATGCGTATGGAGTCAAATATGAAAGAAATGATTATATGAAGGATAGTAGTCTTATTAGTACCAAAAAATATTGTTTTGAGTGTTATTTAATATTCAAAATAAAGGAGGGGATTAAATGCACGTTCAAAGGAAAAAGATCCTCTTCACCTATTATATTGTAAGTTGATTTTTTGTCTATGATCCTCTCCACCTATTGTATTTTAAGTTGATTTCTTGCCGACAACAGTCGATACCCAATTGACATAATTCATAAAAGTATGGTACCAACACATGTGTTTTTTTTATTTGATTCATAAGGAGTCCTCCTTCATGTAATATAAGATGACGACTCCATACATTCCAAATATTTGAAAAGAAGCAAATCCATAACAACATAAAAATAAGATTGATGAGAAAAAGAGCAATGAGCATATAGCAACATATTTGAGCACTTTAAAGAGAATTAATGATGAACATGTTGGAAGCGATTAAATCCATTCAATAAAGAGACATCATAGAAGAAATAGACACATAAGAGCTTTAAAGACAAGATGATGAAAAAATAACTTTTGAACTGATTGAGCCCCTTGGTATAAAAGTGGCATAATAATTTTTGGATTGTGACCTTGGAAGCCAAAAAGAAAAGAAATGGTAAGTTGGTCGAAGCATGGTGTTCCACTGTAGGGTGTGTGTAGGGGAAAGATGAGCACAGGTTAGGCTGAGCACCACTCCGAAGGCATAATGGTGTAACAAGAGAATCAAGAGGACCTTGTTGGGTAGGGTAGTTGAGCATTGGAGACTCACTGACTGCACATGAACTTACCTGATTGAAGACAAAGGATAAAGAGTAACATGTTATTAATTATCTACACACTTTATCGGGACGAGCAAGGATTTGAGTGTGGGGGAGATGTTGGGAGGCCTCTTAGGCCCTTGTAATAGTCATCATACTTTAGACATTAGATATTAAGTAAATATATAAACATATATGTAGTAAAGGATAAATATACAAGATATCTTAACGAATGATTAGTTGGAGCAGGTGCAACCTCTCCAAGCATCCATACAATGTATAAATACTCTTGAAGAAGGAATATGAACGTGGTTGGATATCCTTCCCCACACTTATCTCCTTCTTTCTTGGGATTATGTGCATGTCTTGATGTGCGTAATGTGTCTGTCTTGAATGTCTTCCCTAATTCCTGAGACTACAACAAATAACTATTGAACCTTTAGGTATTTTGAAAACAATGCAGAAAAAAGATTTAAACTAACATAGAAAATGGAATTCTATGTAGAAAGAGTCCATTCTCTATTTCATAATGAATAGGGAAATATTTACGCATATCTATAGGTTTTCTAGAGATCAATAGATTTTCTAAAAATTGGATCTAAATTCGAAACGTACCAATATAAACTATTCTTCTTATTGCCACTTATCTAACACTAGAATCTATCAGTTATCTACCTACACTCTAACAACTTCAAAATTTTCTAACAACAATGTAACACTCTGTTAATAATTGCATTTCTTAATGTATTTCTAACACTCCCCCTTAATGGAGAAATGAATTCTCCATGATACCTATCATATTTATACATGTTACAAACTTTTCCTTTCCCAAAGGATTAATAAATATATGACCAATATTCCCATTTGTGTTACACCACATCAATTACATTTCTTTTGTTTGAATATTTTCTCTTAAAAAATGATGTTGAGTTTTAATGTTTTTTTATATTGCATGATAAATTACATTATTTGAAAGTTTCATCAAACTTTGATCATCATGCTTGATACTTGTATGATCTATAAATCGTCGTGGATATTCCACTAGAACAATTCATCACAACAGATCTTATAATATTATGAAATATTACACTGATTTTCCTTATATCCCATATTAATTAATTACTACATTTGCTTGAATTTATGAAATAATTGAAATATGAAAATGAAGGAAATGAGCAAAAGAACACACAATCCACACACAACTGAATGGAATATATATCCTTAAAAACCCAATATGGGATAAAACTCAAATAGAAGGTGAGGCCTATGCTCTGCTCTCTTTTCTTCAGTTATGGAAATGTAGATACAAAGAAAGATGAACTCACTATGGAGTTTCCTATGACACTATGACCCATATGAATACTATATAATATTTTCCTCCTCTATTATTCTCTCAAAATAAAATTCCTAGATGCTATGCTCACTATCGAACAAATATGTCAATGTTAAATAAATTAACTCTTTCTTCTCCTAACGGCTCGATATTTAACATAGACCAATAACCATCTACAATTAGTTTTTATTCAACCTCAACCCTCAATTACTGATAAGGTTTGGACCCTCTTGAATATTATTGAAAGTCCACACATGGAAATCCCCATATGTGTGAGTAATGGAGGCTGATGTGGCATCCACTTGTACCATGGTTGTCAACAAGGTAGGTAAACTTGTGGGAGGCATAAAGTTCACATATGAGCTCCAATTGAGGTGATTTCACACCATTGGAAATGTATCAATGTGTAGATAAACAACAAGGGTGTGGACATAACTTGTGTATGTTGTAATCCCCAAAAATTCCATTTGATTCCACAAAATTGTTGCAGAAGGTTCTGAACCTCAATTTTTCACAATGTGATTTACCACTAAAATGGCCTTGCAAGCCCATTACTCCAATATTTTCCACCTATAAAGTACTAAGATAGATGAAAAATAATATGATGATATATTCTATATCATACCTCCCCATTTAGGGAGGGTTTTGGTCCCCAAAATATTTATTGAATGAAGTGAGGAATTTTTTCCTGTACCTTCCCCCTAGAGTACGATTTTGATTTTCTTAGAAGTTTTCCTTTCAACCCAATATACCAAAGGTCATTCTACCCATGTCTTGTAGTTATGTACCTCTTCTGTAAAACTATATATTCTACCAACTCTGCCCAAGCTTCCCTTCTGGTGACAAGTCCTCTATGGTAGGTGTTGTTACTAGAGATTTCTCTTGGCTGGAAAAGAGAAATGCCTATCACATTTTCAACCAAACTTTGGACTGGAAGATGGACCTTCCAGCCAGAGGGGACTCCCTCGTATGATTTTAAAATATTTTCTACTCACTCTCACCAAGTATCACTTGAAAAATAAAGCACAATGGACATATTTAATATGATAAAACAAAGGTTAAACAGGTTGAATATAAGAGACATCAGACTAAAATAGATATTGCAAACCTCTCAAATTATCAGTCTTATCCATTGGGCATGGAGTCTCATCAAAGGAAGCACAAAAACTATCCCATGAAAGATGGAAGAAAGGAATAAAAACACTTAAGTATCATAACTTGCAGAGGGAAGAAACAATCTAAACAAATTTGAGACGAAGAATAATCAACTTGATGAGCATTGCCAATGATGAATCCAACAAATCAAAAAGTGAGTGCATGTAAAATAATGTATCAAGGTTATGATTGATATTCAACAAAACATATTAAAAATAAAGTTTGTGTCTTACTCACATTACGATAGAGGAAATTCTTTATTTTCAAATGATTACTTTGCAACTGTAACACTAGAGGTTGTACCAAATTGTTACACCTTTAAATCAAATACAAATCTTACAACAAAAGAAAAAATGTACTGTGATGGCATAATGAGAAGAAAAACACAAAAAATAGAAGAGAAGACAAGGCTCTGCTGAAGATGAGCCATGAATCCATGCATGAAAGATTAAAATATGAAAAGATTACAAATGCCCTATGGGATTTACAGAAAAATGTAGCCTTGTTGCAAAGAAATCTCCCTAAGTTGCTCACTCCTTACTCTAGTTTTTAATTGATGTTTATATCATTTTCCTATGCCAAACCAATGCCTTCAATCCTGGAAGTAGTTGTCCAACTAGTACCTCAAAATATGAGAATGGTCTTTTGATGTTGATATCTTACCTGGAAATCTGGAAGCAATTTTCTAAAATAATTTGAAAACAAGGCTTCTTTTTTTTAGAAATGCTCGACAACTATAATACATGTGCTCTCCCATTCCTCCTTAAAATAAAATTTGCATTGACACATTAAGTATTCAATATTCCTAGGATGCCACCTTTCTTGAATTTTATCTAGTTTCATCACATTTACTTTACTACTGTAAAAGAACTCACAGTCACCTTTTCCTTCAGGTCAACCTTTACCATTATATATTTTGAATTATGAAATTTGTTGTTGATAATAATTTTGGCCAATCTTACAAGGTGATAAAATCATAAAGTCAACAACAATGTAACTTTCTCTCACCATAATTCAAGAAAAGGAAGTAAAAGACACTTGAACTCAGAGTAGACTCAATCTATTGACAAATTTCCAAGTACTAAATTTTAGATTCTTTGTTAAGTCATTCAGTTTGAAAATATGGAACTTATTACAACGAGTCTTCACTTGACAGATCAAGAGCTAAGTAGAAATAGTTGAAGACATGACTATTTCCATGGAATCATTTTCTTTGACTGCCTATGCTACCAATACTTTCTAACCTGAAGAAAACTGGTGATCAAAACTACAATTGTCTTCATAGACAACAGTTACAAAATTGTCCTCTTTATGCCTTTCGAAATTCAAGAACATTTGAGTCATTAATTCGTCGACACACCAATAATTCTTGTTCCATCATCTTCTTTAAGGACTTGCACACTAAGAAATGTCCTTCTCATGGGATGATATCCTCCTTCTTATCATAAAAAAACAATGCTGGTAAAAAACAATTCAATCCTTCAATTTCACAAATGACAATTTTAGCTAGAGAACCAA
>ML802538.1:191977-224045 GCA_009831015.1 Picea engelmannii | reverse complement strand
CTAGTCTCCTATATATACCAAGGAGACATTTTCATTTTGAATCATCTTGTACTTGAACATTTAAGTGGGGTAAAAGAAGGTTGCCCCCTCGAAGAGGCTTATTATCTGAAATTATCTCTTTTTCAAGGCGTTGAGTACTTTTTATGAGTTTTTTCTATGCTATATTGATATTTGGTTCTTAACAAAGTGGACCAGGGAGAGGATTGCACACAGGAAGGAATATCAATAGACAAATGTCTAGAGGCCCAAGGCGTGGACTAAGTATCATAGTTCTACATACCATTATGAAAAGAGGTAGGAACCATCTCCATGAAATGAGTAGGCATCATGGGGTGGGTACAAGTAAATGAGGGATCAAAAGGAACTCCATTATCCATGATAACAAAAAATCAGTATAGACTCCTAAGCTCAACTAGTAATCAAAGAGCATACCAAAATTAAAATGACCAAAATGCATGCAAACAAGGTAAAGTGGTTGAGTGGCCTTCATCCCTAAAGAAGGTATGTCTCACCCAAGAGGGGCCTGAGACTCCCTGCTAAAGATCGGAGGTAAGAGAATCAGTTATAAGGGCCCTCATTGTCTTAACAACCAGTCGATCAGATCCCCCCGGAGAGGTAATCCTCCATAAAGTTTGTGTGTTGTCCAACCCTTATCTGACCCAGGGTACTTACAGAATAACCCCTGCAAGTAACCTATGAGACACCTAATTCAAGAAAATAATCAACCAATGTATAACCGATGCACATGTGATTAGTCGTAAGTCAGATCCATCGTATGGGAAGGGTAGCAAATACCGAAACCTTGAAAGTATCGCCTCTCATAGAGGTAAAGGCACTAGAAAGATCCCCATATATGAATAGATCCCCAGAAATATTTCTGACGCTAGGAAGGTATCGGGGGAATATCCCTTCAACCGACTTTGTGCGACCTCGTGATTAACTTTGATATGAGCAGAGCCTCTTGATATTACCAATTATACACTGGATTTCTCCACTTCTTTTCTCAGACACATATTTTGATTTAATTGTCTTGGAGAAGTTTACTCACAAAATCCTATTCCAAGGCACTAAATCCTAATCTAGTTTGTGCACCCTAAAAAATAAAATTGTGACTAATAAATTTTAAATTATAGCGTTGATTTTATGGTTGTGATTACTCAAAAAGGTATGGTAGTGAAACTCATGATGTTATGACTCTAGAAGAAAAGTAAATATGAAAATAATGCAAAGTCCTAACTTTGACTTTCAATGAATGATATGCTTCTAAAAACCAATGCAATTTTCAAATTCAACTCTGCAATTTTGAAGTAAATTGCAATCTTTCACTATATGCACTAAGCTAATGAAAAAGACTCCAAAAGACAAAAATGCCAATCAATGCAAAATGACTATTTTTTTCTATTTTCAATATATAAAAACTGAAAATGCACGGACTAAAAAGTAACTTGATATATAATCCTATTGTGTATAGAAAAAGATAACTCAAGCAGGTTACCAAGAAAAAAAACACCCAGCCCAATGTACAAGGAAAATAAAAAATGAAATGAGAATGAGAAAGACTATGCCCAGAAATTCAACCAAAAGAGGGTTTCTTGTCATCCTAGAGACGCTTAACAGGCACTACAGAGACCTAAGAAGGCTCAACAAACATCAAATCCCACCCAGCAAACACCAGACCAAGTAAACATGCAAGGAAAATAGTTGTACGCGACTGTTCAGGAAAATAGAGCGTATATACGCATCTTGCAGTGAGACAGCCAGCGTATGTACGTGATTGTCAAGGCAAAAGGTGCGTATATGATTTAAAACAAGGCCAGGCAAGGGAGAAAGGCTGAAAACTCAGACTCGGAGTGAACAGAAACGGTCAAGTAGTGATACGTTAAGAAACAAAAAGGAAAGAGAGCAATGCAAGGAGAAAAAGTACTCCAAACCCTTAGAAAGAAGATCAATCCCTAGTATGGTCGCCAATTCTGTTACGAAGGAAAAAATCTCAATGGCTAGGGTAAACCACAACAAATGGATATGACTGCAGAAATCAAATCTATCCCAAAAACATGCTATATAAACCAATGTGCAAGTGAGATAAGAAAGAGGCTTACCTCATCCAGATGTTCAATGATGTCCATCGTTGAGCACTTTGACCCAAAGATTTATACCTACAACAAGTTCTCAACAAACAAGCAGAGCAATCATATAGTGATAATATAAAAGTTTAGCACATTAGATAGCATAATCCATTAATATACATTACAAATATGCCCATGGATAATAACTCATGTATTTGCAAGATATCAATTGGACAGGAAAAGAGAATTTCTATTAATAAATGATCAACATAAGTGAAAACATTATAGACTTTTGTGTCAGCATGGTTCGGAACCGAGAAACTAAGTTCCTTCCAGCTGGGCCTCCACCACTTCAATCCTCCACCAAAGGCAAATCATAGAAGGGAGAAAATTAGGTTCACCATCAATAAGGGAAGAGCTTGGGGGTTGAACACTGTGTTCAGACATAAAGGACAAAGGGATGCAGACTCAATATGAAGTAATAATTTCTCCATAGTAACTTTGCTCTCAAAGTTGAATTCTTTCTCCCTTTTTCCATAGCTTGGAATTGGCCCATTTATAGCCTTCAAAATGGAACTGAAGGGCTGAGTCGAAACGTTTCCAGTATATGGAAGGCCAACAATCATAGACCTCTTGTCATGACATGGAAACCTGACATTTAATTTTCATTTTTTGGCACAAATCCCGATGTATGCAGGCTGTAGTGGAGCAGCTTGCGTATACACATGTTGTATAGTAGGCAAGGTGCGTACATGTGAAAAAACTTGTATTTTTATCTCTTTATTTATCAAACATGGATGATAAGTCTACATAGTGAAATGGAAAAATGCCCTATGTGCAAGACTGCATAGGGTGAGGCAAATCTTGCTATAACAAGTTTCCATTTCCTCGATGTTGTCTTTCGAAACCCCTATTTGTATTTTCAATTAACCTTCTCTGGATTTTGAATTTTATTTAGTCATTTTTTAGATATCCATTCATTTCTTAGGACTTAGGGGTGATAACCTCGTAGCGAGGGGTAATTACTCATTCTTTTATTCTTTTTTTTTGTTTTTTCTTGGTTATTTTTTTTCTTTCATTTGCTTTGCATTTGGATTTTAAAATGTGTGTGTGTGTGTGTGTGTTGGACATATTGTCATTGATGTCAACAACCGATGATGCACATGAATCTCAGAAGGGAAAGCACAGTGAAGAAACATGATCGGGATCGAAATCCCCAAAGGACTAACCAGGACCGTTGGATACAAAAGTGCCAGATCAAGGGCAAGGGTTGATTGCAGAGTGCAAAGGGAGAATTAAACTACACACTATTTCCAATCCCACAATTATTCTAGATCATCATATCTCACCGACTCAAATATCGACGACTATGGTTGATCCACCAAACAATCAGATTAAGTCGTGACCATTAGATACGCAAGCACCAGATCATGGGTGAGGATTGATTGTGGAGTGTGAAGGGAGAATTAAACTACACATTATTTCCAATCCCACAATTATTCTAGACCATTAGATCTCATTGATTCAAAGATCGACGAATGTGGTTGACCCACCAACAATTGCACAACTTCAATTGTGGAGTATGTGCAATGAACTAAACCACATGCAAGTTACGGTTCTGCAATCCACGTCGACCATTGGATCAAGTTAATTGGAAGGATAGGATAATAAAATACAAAGATCGGAGCCCTGAAGTCTTGAAGTAAATGAGGATTGTTTGAACTATTCAGAGCATGCCAAGGTAGCAGTGGTCAACTTCAGTGCTGACCACTTTGGGAGAAAAGGTTTGAGAACAAGTAAGATCACTTGAAGGCTGAAGTCCCTAATTAAATGTGGACCATCCGATATGAAGAACACTTTGGGAGATATTAGGACCATCATATCATGTTTAGTGGAAGGACAGAGTAAACCAAAAATGTCCCGAAATAGACGAAAGACGTCTGATCTGAGGAAACACTTCAGGAGATGTCTTGACTTTCGGATCGAGGAAAGTATAAGGATATGATAAGCAAGGCCACAGGCCCGAGATCCTGAATATTTGAATTTTTGACAGTTGTTGGATCGTGTTAAGCATTTTCAGGTTAAAGAATGACCATTGGATGAAGTCAAATTACTCAAGGTTTACACTTTGAGGAATCTCACTTCGAGAGAATTGGGAAATGGAGAAATCGAATTACCCGAAGTCTTGAAGGCCGAAGTCTCGAAGTGGACATGATTCGTCTGATCATAGGAACACTTCAGGAAGTATCCTGACCATTAGATCAAGGAGAACAACATGTGCCACATGAAGAGATCTACATCAGCAAGGACACGTTGAGTGATCAAATGATGAAAAGTTTCAAGGTCTCATAGGTACTTTAGGAATACATAAGCCATGAATCTAAGTGACATGTGGCAACCACTCAGTCAGTGCCACGTCAATAAGTGACGTCACTATGAGAGTTTTCACTTCAGGAGTTTCACCACCAGCAAACACCCAAAGTCCTGAAGGTTGAATTCCTGAAGTGGACATGAGTCATGTGATCTGAAGAACACTTCGGGAGCGTTCTCGACCGTTGATCAAGTACAGTGGAAGGATAGTGTAAGTGGAAGTGTCAACTAATAGAAAAAGGTCTCCACTTCTTTATGACTTATTCGGTAGGTGATCACTCCGGAGGAAATTGGAGCAGCAATTACCTGAACTCCTGAAATAATAGTGAACCATTCAATCACCTGTAGAATAATTCATGATCGTCGATTTGTTCAAAACCTATGGAAAATCCAAGATCGTCTGACTAACGTAAGAATGAATGTTGACCATCCGATCTATTTTGGTGAAATCTAATTCGAGAGATTTGAAAGATTTCAAATTCATGACGTCTCGAAGGAAGAAGTACCGAAGAAAATGGTACCAACACTATTCATATGGGGTCCAAAAGGAAAAGGGAGAAAGAAGAGACATTGCTTAAATTAATAAGCATGTGGTTCTACGCCTGTGGTCACATGTAAATGGGTTGAAGGAAGAGCCTCTGCAGAACTTGGTTTCTACAATATTTGCAGAGATATGGAATCGAGTTAAAATGAAATCAATCCATACCTGTGATCGATTTGTGAAAAATAGGTCAGATGTGTTGTTATGAAAAGTCATGTTAATGATTGTGTTACTTAAAACAATGGTTATGTAATATTAAATGAACATACATGTTGTTTATCAAGATTTGTGTTGAAAAAATTAAAGGCTTATAAATATGATGAGATGTGAATTAGAAAGTACGTCTGTCAATGTCTTATTGAAGATCAAGAACATAAGGAGATAGAGCAACAGTTATGCAATCCAATGTTTAATATATAAGACCATTATTGGACTGCATATCCTATTTCCAGATTGATGAAATTAAGGGTGGTTGGGAGGTGCAAGGCCAGGTTGGATCCTACAGGGGAGTAGGTTCTTCCTTGTCAGTTGTAGCTAACTAAATAGGGGGTTGTAACCTCCTACCAGTTGGAGCTAGTGAACAAGGGTGTGGGTGCATCTTGATTAGTGGGTGATGATCTAAAGAGGAAGAACATCTTCCTTCAATTGTAACTTGTAAATTTGTTTTTGTAGTTAATAGAAAAGTGTTTGTGGTTTTCCCAATTGTGTTCCACGATAAAATATCATGTTCAAATTTTGTTTGCATTGACAAAAGTAAACAAATATGATCAAATTATTGTGTGATTGATTCAACCCCCCCCCTCTCAGTGATAGGATCTGATCCTTCAATTGGTATCAAAGCAGGTCTCTTCACTAAAGATTTAAATCACTTTAAGAGAAATATACATCAGAATGGATCAACAGTTGAAGATGTCATCAAAGGTCCCCCTATTTGATGGTGAAGACTATGTCTTATGGAGTGTTAGAATGAAAAGATTTTTGATGTCCATTGGACTGGAAGTATGGAAATTAGTTGAAAAGGGATATGATGTTCCAAGAGTCACTCCCATAGAAGCAGAAGACAAGAAGAAATTTTGGTAACTTGCAAAGGATTTAAACACACTACAAGTTGGATTGAGTAAGAAGATCCTTACTAAAGTAATAAACTGTAAAAATGCAAAACAACTCTGGGATAAATTGGAAACTATATATGTAGGAGATTCCAAGGTAAAGAGGGCCAAACTTCAGGCTCTCAAAGTACAATATGAAGATCTAAAAATGAAGGATGAAGAAAATATCTCAGAGTACTTTGAAATAGTTGATAATATTGTTAATACAATAAGAGGTTTCAGAGTAGAAGTGTCAAACAATGAGTTAGTTGAAAAGATACTAAGAACACTACCTATGTTATATAATCCTAAAGTGTTCACTCTTGAAGATCGAGAGAAACTAGATGAACTCGCCATGGATGAATTGTATGGAATCCTCATAGCCCATGAGTTAAGATTAGGTCATGAGAACATCCCAAAAGGAGAGGAAACCTTCAAGGTGCTCAAGAAAAAAAAAATCAGAAGAAAAAACCTCAATCCATCCATCATGAAGAATATGATGTAGAAGAAGCCAATTTTGTTAAAAAACTTCAGAAAGGATCAGAGAGGTACAAAGGAAAGCTTCCTTCCAAATGTTTTAATTGTGGAAAAGTTGGCCACTTTGCAGGCAAGTGTCCCTATCCCAAGGAAGACCCTAAAAATGAAGAAGAGACAAATAAACAATACAAGACGAAGGGAAAACCCCACTATAATAAAAAATATTACAAAGGGAAAAATAATTTTTACTCGAAAGAAGAAAACAACAGGTCATCATAGTCTAGTGATAGTAATGATAATGAAGTCCTTTTTCTAAGTATTGAAGAGTCTAATGAGATAAAATAAATTGATCATGAGGAAGAGTTAGAAGATGAAGTAGAGGTTAATATGGAAGAATAACTTCTCAGTGCCTTGGATGAATTAAGAAAATACAAAAACATATATAGACAACTGAAAATGTTTATAGATGAACAAAAAAAAAAAACATGAACAAAAAGAAAAATAAATGGAGAAACTCATGAGCAGCCTGAAAAACCAAATAATAGAAGCAAATAGGATGGAAGAAAGTCTAGAAAAGTCTCTTAAAGAGAAACAAATAGCCTGTGAAAGAGTGGAGGTAGAATTGGTTCACCTAAGAAAAGAGCTTGATGCAAAACTTATCCAAACAAGATATGAAAATAGCTCTAAAATCTTAGATAAGATTATAACGACACAAAGGGATTCAAGTAACAAAAATGGAGTAGGTTATTCTCAAGAAGAAAACCAAGCTAACTCAAAATCTTATGCAACTTCTCTCCTCAGTACATTCAAGAATAAATATGAAGAAAAGACAAGCAATGATCAGAACTCGAGAAGACTACCTCCACCCATCAAAAAGGAATATAAGACAACACCAAAGAAGGTTTATCAAAATAGGTATCCACACATTTTCTTTGGTTATTGCTTTGCATGATATAATTTTGGACACAAAGCTATGAATTGTAGAGCACATGGAAGGAAAAACTTGAGGGTTAAGCACTATAACCTTAAAGATAACCAAGCAGTAGATCAAGTTAAAAGCGGAAATTATAATTCCTTTGCACCTCTACAAGAAGGAAACTTAGAATGCTTCAGATGTCATAATTATGGACATACAGAAAGTAATTTCATATTAATGGAAGTCTCAGATAAACCATATTTAATTAGAGAACAAAAGAAGCTTTGGAAAGAAAAAACATCAAAAGAGGAGTGGCTTATTGCCTTGAAATCCCAAGATAAAGAAGATCTATGGTATGTTGACAATGGTTGCTCAAAACATATGATAGGAAATAAGGACAAAATTTTGAACTTAAAGAAACAAAAGGGTAAAATTACATTTGGCGACAATGCTTCAAGTAACATACTTGGGAAAGGCACCGTGAATTTAGGAAAAGACAAAGCCAAGGATGTCTTGCTTGTTGAAAAACTGAAACCTATCCTTTTAAGTGTCATCCAAACCTTGTTGGACAACTGAGGGGGGGGGGGTGAATCAGTTGTAACCTTTCTTAAACAATTATACTTATTTTAAACTCTTTCCAGATCACTCAATGACAGTCACAATAATGCAGGGAAGTAAGCAATATACCATTCAACATCATTCACACATATGAGATACACAGAGACAGATATTTCATGAGGAAACCCATAAAGGGTAAAAACCTCTTCTTCTTTATATGATAAGTAATCTGTACATTCTTTACATTATCATACATATGAGCACCAACTCATAATGAGGCTACAACCTTTGTTTTTCAAGCTACTACTTGCTGAGAGCATCAACTCTCTGGATTCTCTAGAACTAACTAGAAGGAAGCACCAACTCCTTGCTTTCTCTAGCACCCACTAGAAGGAAGCACCAACTCCCTAAGTGTTCCAGCACCAACTGGATGGAAGCACCAACTTCCAGTCACACAGGCACCAACCTGTATAACAGAGAACAACAGTTCTCCCTTGCACCTCCCTACCACCCTGAAATATAAATCTTTACTATTATGACTTATTACAGCGATATAAAGTTCTTCAATGGCTTACCGGTCTCATCATTGTTCTTCTACACTGTGTTTCTCTATCTGCATCAGTGTCTTCTACACACTCCTTGTGCTTTCTGTTATTTTTCCTTTTATGCTCTCTACACCATGTCCCTTCAATGCACCATTACCCTTTTGTACATTTATGCTGCTACACTCTGCCTCCTTCTTCACACCTTAATCCCACTCAACAACAACCCTCATTTCTTCTTTGTTCAACATTCTTATACTCTCTGTGCACCGTGTGCATGAAATATGCGTCTTTCTCTTGCATCCTCTCCCACGCAAAGCTCCTCCACATCAGGGTTTTTTTGCCACTTTATTCTTCCACAGTTATCCCATCTCTTGTGTGCCACATTGTCTCTCTCTGTTCTACATCTCCTACTCATTGTGAGTGCTCTGCCTGATCATCATGGTAACTCTTCAGCTTCTCTGGCGGTTTCACCCACGCATCCATCATCACTGGGTGTTATCTTGAGATTCCTCAGCTTCTCTGGCAGTTGAGACTCTTCATCTTCTATGTCATAGATGAGCTCATCCTCTGGAAAAAACCATCATTTGTTTCTAGCAGCTACACTGTGAAGTGCAATAGTATCCCTCTAATCTTATTCAAATTCATCTACACCATTGAATTGACTTCATTGAATCTTGCGTTCATTTTTCCATTTTGCACTTCGGCATTTTAGGATCCTCGTGGTGAAGGTTTTGTTACTCTCCATGTCCTGATCCCCAAAAATCTAAAATGGATCTTGTCTGCACTAGCTCCTTCCTCCATCTTCCATCGATGTGACCAATGGCTATGACCATAGGCTGAGCCAAAACATGTTTCTCATTTCGGAATTTCGGAAATTCGACAATCCTGTTGTGAGGATTCTCGACTCTCCAAGTCGCGATCTCTGAAACTCGGAAAAAGGAGCTTAGCTGGACTAGCTTTGATCATTTTGGAATTTCGTGATTTCACATGTCACAAATTCCTATTGTGAGGCATATTGACTCTCCAAGTTGCAATCCCCAAAAATCTGAAAAAGGAGCTTAACTCTTTGAACTCTTCTCTGCAGTTCTTCAACGATGTGACCACCGGTTGTGACCACAGCCTTATTCAAAAACTGCATTTCATAATTTCGTGTTTCGGCACTTCGGGACTCCTATGATGAAGAGTCTCAGGTCTTGATTCCTCCATCTCTCGATATCTAAAACTGTCCTCCTGCTTTCAGGATTTCGGCGTTTCACATTTCTCGATTCCGGGACTCCTGATGATGAAGAATCTTGACTCTTCCAACTCCCAGTATCCGAAATTGTCCTCCTTCTTTTGGGATTTCGACGTTTCGCATTTCACAATTCCGGGACTCTTGATAATGAGGAGTCTTGACTCTTCCAACTCTCAGTATCTGAAACTCTGAAATGGAGTTATTTCCCGGTCTACGAAACTCTTCGTTTATGTACCTATTTCAGGATTTCGATGTTTTGCATTTCGTCGTTTCAGCATTTCGGCACTCCTGTGGTGAAGTGTTTCGACACTTCAACTCCCGAAATTTGGGACTCTGAAATGGAGTTATTTCTCAGTCTGTAAAACTCTTGTTGATGTGCCTCTTTCGGGATTTCAGGATTCTGGATTTCGCAACTCTAAGACTCCTGTGTTGAAGAGTCTCAATTATTGACTTCTCAATCTCCCGGTATCTGAAACTCTGAAATGGAGTCGGATCAATGTATTCTGACAT
Organism: Picea engelmannii; assembly: GCA_009831015.1. Lineage (NCBI taxonomy): Eukaryota > Viridiplantae > Streptophyta > Pinopsida > Pinales > Pinaceae > Picea > Picea engelmannii. The sequence continues at coordinate 213,740 of ML802538.1, read as the reverse complement.
TTTTCATTTCACCATTTCGACATTCTTGTCATGATTTGATTCCTTGACTCCTCCAATGCTCGATATCCGAAACTCCGAAATGGAGTTTACGCTTCTGATATTTCCATGCAATTATCCCTAAGTTGTTGATATTCCTTGCCTGCCTGTTTGCCATCAAATAAACAAGCACACTCTTGCACTCTTCGTGCACCTATGCACTATCTCTTCTGAGCTTACGTTGTCCCTATTTTTCCATCATTGCATACTCTGATATTTCCATCAATGACAAGCACATCTGCCTGAAAACATGCCAACAATCTCCCCCTTTGGCATTGATCGCAACCTTGAATGACTGTGCTAATTTTTTTTGACCTCCAACTATAGCATCTGATCCGGACCACTCCTTTTCTCCCCCTTTGACATCAATGTTAAAGAAAACATGATCCCCCTGAGCTGTTGCAGTATTTTTAGGAGGTATCAGATATTCAATCAAGACAAATCTCCCCCTAATAGGATGGACTCTCTTAGGTGTGAGACGGGATGACACGCAACTTCTGTCGCAAATATTCAAATGGTGTCTTGGCTATGGGTTTAGTAAAGATGTCTACAATTTGTTCTATGGTTGGAATGTAATGGACCTGAACAACCTGATTGGTGACCTGCTCTCTCAGAAAATGGTATTTTATGGGAATATGCTTGGTCTTGGAGTGGAGTACAATATTCTTAGACACACTGATGGCACTAGTGTTATCACAGTGAATTGGGATCGGTGCTGCGTATTTTACCTCCAAGTTTGCAAGTTTCTGAATCATCCATAATACCTGAGTGCAATGGGTAGCAGCAACAATGTACTCTGCCTCTGTAGTCAATAAAGAAATGGAACTTTTCTTTTTACTAAGCCATGCTACTAATGAGTCACCCAGGAAGAATTCTCCTCCACTGGTGCTTTTTCTCTCATCAACACAGTTTGCCCAATCTACATCTGAATAATCAGTTAACTGGAAATTCTGATTTCTGGGATACCACAGACCATAAGTCATTGTTTCTTTCAAATACCTGAATATCCTTTTGACAACTAGCAAATGACTCTGTTTAGGTGAAAACTGATATCTTCCTACCATTCCAACAACATGCATTATGTCTGGGCGAGATGCTATGATGTACAACAAGTTGCCTATCATTGACCTATATGAACTTTGATCAACATCAAGTGAGTCATCATCCTTGCTTAATTTGCATCCAGTTACCATAGGTGTGCCCACAAGTTTAGAATCTTCCATTTGAAACCTTTTCAACATTTCTCTTAGATATTTTTCTTGGTAAATGAACATCCCTTTAGACCTCTAAGTAATTTGCAGACCAAGAAAAAATGGCAGTTCACCTATCATAACCATTTGAAACTCAGACTCCATGGAAGAAGCAAAAATTTTTACCAATGAATCCTTATTACATCTGAAGATGATGTCATCTACATAGACCAACACAATGAGCAAATCATCCCTCTCTATTTTGATATATAGATTGTTGTCAATTGTTCCTCTCTTGAACCCTTTGTCTTTGAGATATGTATCCAGTCTGTGATACCAGGCACGAGGAGCTTGTTTTAACCCATCTAAAGCTTTCTTCAGCTTGCATACTAAGTCAGGGTTATCAGAAAATTCGAAACCCTCTGGTTGTTCCATATAGACTTCTTCATTTAAATCTCCATTTAGAAAAGATGACTTGACATCCATTTGATAGACTTTAAACCTTTTATGACAAGCATAGGCAAGAAATATTCTGATAGCTTCTAACCTTGCTACGGGTGAAAATGTTTCATCAAAATCTATTCCTTCTATTTGAGCATAGCCTTTACAGACCAATCTTGCTTTGTTCCTGACAACTTGTCCCTGCTCATTCAATTTATTCTTAAAGATCCATTTGGAACCAATGATATTTTTACCTTCCGGTCTATGAACCATCTCCCACGTATTGTTTTTCTCAATCTGATCAAGTTCATCATTCATTGCTTTAACCCAAAGGTCATCTTTGCTATCTTCATTAAATTTCTTAGGTTCCAACATGGATATGAAAGCTATATGTGATTGTTCGATATTTTTTATTAGCTTTCTCCTAGTTTGTACACCTTTGTCTTTTTCACTAATTATCTGACTTGCAGGATTATTCTTTTGAGTGATTCTGTAGGGGGAATTTGAAGTTGTCTGTTGATTTGAGTCTGTCTGAGTATCTATGTCTTCATCTGATTCAGAGTCTTCATTTTTTTATTCTTGGACCTGTTCATCTTCAGCTTTAGTTGTGTCTTTTGTAGAAGACTCATTACTGTACACCTCTCTTGTTGGGATTTCCTCATCAACTTTTACGTCAATACAGTCAACCATTTTATGCAGCCTCTTATTATAGCATTTGTATCCTTTGTTGTTTGTAGCATACCCTAAGAAGATACCTTCATTATCCCTATCATCATATTTTCCAAGTTTCTCATCATTATTCTTTATGTAACATTTAATCCCAAAGACTTTGAAGTGTTTAATTGAAGCAGGTATCCCATACCACAATTCATAAGGTTTCTTGTCACTTTGTGGTCTGAGGTGGGCTTTGTTAAGAACATGGATTGTTGTGTGTATTGCTTCTACCCAGTAGGTTTGACCAATGTTCTTCTCATTCATCATTGACCTGGCCATTTCCTGCATTGTTCTATTTTGCCTCTCAACTACTCCATTTTGTTGTGGATTTCTTGGGATGGTGTATTCTCTCTTAATCCCATGCTTATCACAGAATTCCTTGAAGTCACTTGACATAAACTCTCCTCCTTTGTCTGATCTTACTGCCTTTAACCTCTTTCCTGTTTGAGTCTCAGTTAAAGCCTTAAATATTTTAAACTTCTCAAAAGCTTCAACTTTTTCCTTGAGAAAAGCAACCCAAGTAAGGTTGGAGTAATCATCAATAATCAACATGAAGTAGTTTTATTTCCCTGTGCATTCCTGTCTTGATGGTCCACATAAATCCATATGAACTAGTTGGAGTGGTTTCTCTGTTGAAGTAAAGCTCTTGGACTTAAACTGTGTCCTGGTTAGATTTCCTACTTGGCAGGGTTTACACATTGAATCTTGGGGCTTTGATATTCTCAGAAGATCTTTTACTGCCTCAAGATTTTTGAGTTTGATTAAGTGGTCAAAGTTTAGATGTCCAAGTCTCTTATGCCATAACCATCTTTCATCATGTTTTCTTAGATGACACTCTTCTCTATTTTCTTTCAGCACATATACATTATTTTCTGTCCTTATGCCTTTGGCCACCACTTATCCTAAGTTTACAGACTTTATCTTGCAGTCCTTGGACGTGAACACCACTTCACATCCTCTATCACACATTTGACTTACACTAAGCAGATTATGTTTCAACCCATCTACAAGTAGAACATCTTGGGCTTTTCCTTTTCCACTACCCTTTATTTTACCTCGAGCATCATTTCCAAAGGTTATGTTTCCTGATTTGCTTTCACTTAGAGATAGAAACTTACTTTTGTCTCCTTTCATATGTTTGGAGCATCCACTTTCTATATACCAAGGGTTCATTTTTCTTTGAGCTGACAACACTAATCCACACTTGTCACTTTCTTTCTTCTTCCTCACCTTGACATTTTCAGCAGGGGAATTCAAATCTGGTTCATAGTTCCTTAATCGACAGTCAACAGATTTATGTCCATAGTTATGATAGATGTAGCATTTAATCTCATTGTTCAATACGTCAAAATTATTGTGGCAGCATTGTCTACTTATTGATTGTTGATTATTTCTTGACCTCCTTAGTTGCATGTCTCTAAACTTAATTTGGCAATTTTCAATCTATGAAGGTTTGTTACTTGGTTGTATCATTCTTTGTTGTGGAAAGTATTTATTCCTTTGAAATATTAATTGATCATGTCTAAGTATTAAGGAACAATTTACAGCTTTCTGACCAAAGTTAGAACAGTAGAAACAATAGCCATAGAAAAATTCTTTGTACCTGGAAAATGGTTGTCTTCTTTGAGCAAATCGATTTCTTCCATGCTGATGACGTCTTTCATTAGGGAGCGCACTATTTCTTTGTTCTACAGATTCAGTCCTGGCACCTTTTTCTTTACTTGTCCTGGGTGGCTGGTTGTCCTCCTTTGTTTCTGCAGGTTTTTTGTTGTCATTGGTTGTAGATTTGAAAAACTTGATGGGTTCTTCGTTTCTTGACTTACCACTACTTGATCCCTCTTCATAACCCAAACCAGTTTTCAGCTTTGGATTCCTTTGTTGATTCAGAATGGTGGCTAATCCTTCTGAGGCTTTGATACTTGACAGATTCCGATTATACAAGGCTTGAAACTTCTCCATCTCTTTCCTAGTTTTCACTACTTCTTGTTCTAAGGCTTCACATCTTGCCTTCTTTTCTCATAATTGTCATTTCAGAATGTCTTCGATTTTCTTTGCCTCTTCTAATTCCACTTTTAGTAGGAAAAGGTCTTCATCAAGTTCTTTACTGTCTTTCTCGAACTGTATCAGAAATTATCCTTGCTTTCTATTCTTAATTCTTAGTCTGTCAATCTCTTCCAGTGCACTGATCAGTTCTCCTTCCATGTCAACCACAACTTCTTCTTCATTAGCATCACTTCCTGTGATTTTATTATCATAATACTCTTTGGCCATAAATATGAATTCATTTAGTTTATGTTCAATAGAGGAGTCATTGTCTTCATCATCATAGTTTACGCAAAAACTTTTCTTCTTAAAGTTATTCTCTTTAAAGAAATTTTTGTGTTTGTGCTTCTCCTCATCATCACATGTCTGATCCTTTCTTTTGTGGGGACATTTATTTGCAAAATGACCTATCCTACCACAGTTGAAACATTTGAAAGGCAGTTTACCTTTGTATTTGCCTGATCCCTTCTTTAGTCTCTTCACAAATTTTGCTTCAATTTCATCGGGCTCAGAATCCTCAGTCTTTTCTACCTTAAATGATGCTTCTCTGGAGGTGGGTTTATCTTTAACTATTATCATTTCATATGCAGTCAATGTTCCTAGAATTTGATCAAACTCCAAGGTTTTTAGATCATTCAGTTCTTCTATAGCAAAGACCTTTGAATTGAACCTATCTAGGAGAGATCTCAAGATTTTTTGAACTAAAGAAGGTTCCTCAATTTTTTCACCAAGTGCTTTCATTGCATTTACCATTTCTTCTACTCTCAGAAAGTATTTTCCAACAGTTTCATATTCTTTCATCCTCAGTTGTTCAAATTGTATTCTATACGTTTGAAGCTTGGCGTCCTTTACCTTCTCATTACCTTCATAACTGCTAATGAGTTTGTCCCACATTTCTTTGGCAGTTCCTAGGTGCATAAATTTTACGAATTATTCTTCTGCAAGCCCACTCAAGATAGCATTCATAGCCTTAGCATTGAAGCTAAATTCTAGCTTGGCATCCTTATTAGCTAGTACAATTGGCTTTACATAACCAGTATCTACCACATCCCAGACATCTGCACCTAAATCCATTATGTAGGTTCTCATTCTAACTTTCCAGAAGGAAAAGTTTGTTCCATTGAACAGAGGGGCCTTATTGTTTGAATTTCCTTCATGGCTTGACATGTTTAAGATCTAGGATCTACCCTTAGATAAAAGGGGTCGGCTCTGATACCAATTGTTGGACAAATGAGAGGGAGGCGGTGAATCAGTTGTAACCTTTCTTAAACAATTATACTTATTTTAAACTCTTTCCATATCACTCAATGACAGTCACAATAATGCAGGGAAGTAAGCAATAGACCATTCAACATCATTCACACATATGAGATACACAGAGATAGATATTTCCTGAGGAAACCCATAAAGGGTAAAAACCTCTTCTTCTTTATATGATAAGTAATCTGTACATTCTTTACATTATCATATGTATGAGCACCAACTCATAATGAGGCTACAACCTCTGTTTTACAAGTTGCTACTTGTTGAGAGCACCAACTCTCTGGATTCTCTAGCACCAACTCTTTGGTTTCTCTAGCACCCACTAGAACGAAGCACCAAGTCCCTAAGTGTTCCAACACCAACTGGATGGAAGAACCAACTTCCAGTCACACAGGCACCAACCTATATAACAGAGAACAACAGTTCTCCCTTGCACCTCCCTACCACCCTGAAATATAAATATTTTCTATTATGACTTATTACAGTGATATAAAGTTCTTCAATGGCTTACCGATCTCATCATTGTTCTGCTACACTACGTTGCTCTGTCTGCATCAGTGTCTTCTGCACACTCCTTGCACTTTATGTTCTTTTGCATTTTATGCTCTCTGCACCATGTCCCTTCAATGCACCATTCCCCTTATGTACATTTCTGCTACTGCGCTCTGCCTCCTTCTTCACACCTCAATCCCACTTAACAACAACCCTCATTTCTTCTTTGTTCAACATTCTTATACTCTTTTTGCACCTTATGCATGCAATCTGCTTCTTTCTCTTGCATCCTCTCCCGCGCCAAACTCCTCCACATCGGGGTGTTTTTTCCACTTTACTCTTCCATAGCTATCCCATCTCCTGTGTGCCACATTGTCTCTCTCTGTTCTACATCTCCTCCTCATTGTGAGTGCTATGCCTGATCATCATGGTAACTCTTCAGCTTCTCTAGCGGTTCCACCCACACATCCATCATCACTGGGTGTTATCTCGAGATTCCTCAACTTCTCTGGCAGTTGAGACTCTTCATCTTCTCTGTCATAGACGAGCTCATCCTCTGGAAGAAACCATCATTTGTTTCTAGCAGTTACACTGTGAAGTGCAACAGTAGCCCTCCAGTCTTATTCAAATTCATCTACGTCATTGAATTGACTTCATTGAATCTTGCGTTCATTTCGCCATTTCGCACTTCGGCATTTCAGGATCCCCATGGTGAAGATTTCGTTACTCTCCATGTCTCGATCCCCAAAACTCTGAAATGGAGCTTGTCTACACTAGCTCCTTCCTCCATATTCTGCCGAAGTGACCAATGGATGTGACCATAGGCTGAGACAAAACATGTTTCGCATTTCAGCATTTCGGTAATTCGACAATCCTGTTGTGAGGCTTCTCGACTCTCCAAGTCGCGATCTCTGAAACTCTGTGGACCTACAAGGACCAATAATTTGCAAGGAGAGTCCTACTTTATGATGTTCATTGATGATTTTACTAGAATGGTCTGGGTATGTTTTCTTAAGGAAAAATCAGAAGCACTTAACAAATTCAAATATTTTAAAACTCTTGTTGAAAATAAAACAGAGACAAAAATCAAATTTCTTAGATCAGACAATGGTGGTGAGTTCACCTAAAAAGAGTTTGACCTTTTCTATGAAACTCATGGAATAAAAAGAGAATTATCTACTGCCAGAACACCTTAGCAAAATGAGATTGTTGAGAGAAGGAATAGAACAATCCAAGAAGCTGCAAGGACTATGCTCAATGAAGCAAGATTATCTGATGCATATTGGAGGGAAGTTGTAGGAACAAATGTGTACATATTAAATAGAGGTAATCTCAGGATTAATAGTAATAAGGCTCCTTATGAACTATGGTTTGGGAGACCCTAGATGGGGTGTTAGTGCGAGACATATGGCGAGAAGCAGAGGAAGGATCAGGCCAGCAAGGCAGGGAGCCATGTGTTGGGCTCGTGCATTTATTAGATTTCATGTCCCTGCAGCACCATTAACGCTGGTGTTCCCGACTCTCATTACCATCTATCCCATGGTTCCTTCATCTGCAATTGATTTTCATCCTCGCTCGCGACCCGACCCTCTCATCCCTTCACTGCCCAAGCCTAGTTTATCCTGGTCTTTCATGGTGTTCGCAGCCTTTGGTCCTCTCTAGGATCTCCACATTTTCCTGGGGCACACGGCTCAATTCTACCTTCAACTTGAGCTCATTATTCCACGCCAAAGAGGAAGGCCACGAAGAGGTTCTCCATGGCATCCTCCTCGGCCCCGTACCTCTGCTTCTCCCCCTGGTTCGCCCTCCACGCTCTCCTTGCCGCCTCTACAGCCCGAGTCGGAACCTATCACCTCCTCCACCCTGCCTACCTCTTGGTTCGAATGCCTTGTCATCACTGATATCTCATCGGGTTCTCTTTCATGACTTCCTGTCGTCCCACTGAATTCTCGAACCGGTGAACCTTCTTTTGCACCAGCAATTTGCTCCTCCCAGCCACCCTTGGGGGTGCCACCCTTTATTCAAAGTACCTGAAACAGTGCGTACTCGTCTACTGACTTCATCCTTGATTCGTAGCTGAAAGACAGTCTAGCCATTCTCTATGGACTGGTCTTTCAGCTCCGGAAGAGAATGGAGGACCTCTAATTCCGACTGCAGCTTATGGATGGGAAGACTTCGACCCTCCTTCAAATCCTATCCACCTTCTAGGATTATTTCCCCTCTACTCCAGAATATGTGGAATCAGCAAAGGTACCCCATGCAGAGGGCGATGACAGGAATGAACAAACACAATGTTCAGCAAGGGTCGTTGGGGCGCAGGTCACGCACGGGGACACGGAAGCTGCGATAGCTACAGGCCTTCATGCACACCGTCCACCTGGAGACACCCTGCCAGTTGCCAACCTAGATGAGAGAAACGTGGATGCTGACATGCATTTGGAAGGCCAGGGGACACCCATCGAAGAGGAACCTTGGTACGCGGCTTATCAAGCCACTTGGCCAGGTTACTTGCCAAGTGTCTGACCCCACAGGGGTTTTGTTCTCTTTACTAGTTTCTTTTCATAGCTGTAGTCTAGTCATCTTAGTTATTTTTTTAAGATTGTCAGACTGTAAACTTCTAGACTTACCCGGATGGTTGAACCGGTTTCCCCTCTATTGGGGCAGTTCAGTAACTACAACACGGTTGTTTTCAAGTTTATGAACCTCTGGTCTGGGTTTTGAAGGCCCTTTATATATAAAATCTCTTACTTACAAAAAAAGAAACTATGGTTTGGGAGAGATGATTCGATAAAATACTTCAAGGTCTTTGGAAGTAAGTGTTACATCAAAAGTCTTGATGAGAATCTCGGAAAATTTGATGCTAGATTTGATGAAGGTATATTTCTTGGATATGATTCTACCAAGAAAGAATACAAATGCTACAATCTTAGATTACATAATATTGTTGAGAGTGAATATGTTAAGCTAGATGATTTAAAAACAAACCCATTCCCAGCCAATCAGAGTTGTTTCCACCGACATCGACATTGTTGATTCTTGATGGCATCATATCCTTCCACTGAGATGCATCTAGTTTTTTCACGTAGTGAGAAGGAGATTGGCATCAAATATGATTGATGTGGTTTCATTCTTTGACCCTTTGATCGGGATTAGGAACACTGGAAACAAGTTTGCACACTCTCCTCCACAAATACTTGATAGTTCCTCTCCGACGTGGTCTCGTTTAGGATATGATCGTCAACTCCCTTCTCCTTCTCAAGAAACTTGTCCAGAATGAGTATGGATGGAAAGACAACTTCTCATTTGAGAGCTCTGCTTGATTATCGATCCATAACTCCCTTACCAGAGCGCTTCTTAAGTGGTTCTATTAAGGATCAAACATCAATAGACCATACTTGACAATGAAGATGAAGATGATGATGAGTCAGTTGGTACACAAGCAGAAGAAGTAGAAGAGAATAAAGAAGAAAAGGAAGATATATAAGAGGATGATATGGATACCAGTGAAGACGAGGAAGATATTCAAGAAGAAGAGGTAAGAGAAGAATCCCCAAGAATAGACACAAAGACACCCTCAAGAATAACTCAAAAGAATCATCCTAAAGAACTGATTATTTGAAATAAAAGCAATGGAGTGCAGACAAGAAGACAACTGTTGTATTAGACAGAAATAACACTTTTGTCACATACTGAGCCCAACTCAATCAAAGAGGCATGCAAAGATGAGAATCGGGTCAATGCTATGAATGAAGAATTGGACCAGATTGGAAAAAATGAAACTTGGGAACTAGTTCCAAGACCAAAAAATAAGAATGTCATTGGAACTAAATGGGTGTATAAAGACAATGTGAATGAGAATGGGCAAGTAATCAGGAACAAATCCAGATTGGTATGTAAAGGGTATGCCCAGTTTGAAGGGGTAGACTTTGAAGAAACCTTTTCACCTATGTCCAGATTAGAGGCAATTAGGATGTTCTTAGCCTTTGCCAGCTACAAAAAATTGAAAGTATACGAGATAGATATCAAGTCAGCATTTCTCAATGGAAACTTAGAAGAGGAAGTCTATATTTAGAAACCAGAAGTATTTCAATTAACTAACAAAGGAGACTATGTATGTAAACTAAAGAAATCACTCTATGGGCTAAAACAAGCACCCAAAGCATGGTATGCAAGGCTAGATTCTTATTTACAAGCACAAGGCCTCAAAAGAGGATCAACAAACAACAATCTTTATTGTAAAATTGTTGGTGATAGTATGATTATTGTGGAAGTATCTGTTGATGATATTATATTTGGCAACGATGATGAAAAAATGAGTAAGGACTTTGCTAAGAGGATGCAGCAAGAATTTGAGATGTCCTTGCTTGGTGAACTTAATTTCTTTCTAGGATTACAAATAGTACAATCCAAAATGGGATTATTTATCCTTCAATCCAAGTATGTTAAAGATATTCTTAAGAAATTCTAGTTAGAAGATTGCAAACCTATTTGTACACCTATGACAGTTGGATGAAAACTAAGCAAGGAAGATGAGTCCAAAGCTATAGAACCAAAATACTACAGATCAATGATTGGGATTTTACTCTATGTAAAAATTTCCATACCTGATGTCAAGAAAGTTGTTGGAATGGTGGATAGATTCCAAACTACACCAAAAGAGAGCCATGTTCAAGTTGTGAAACGAATCTTTAGGTATTTAAAAGGAACCATAGATCTTGGTTTGTGGTACCCTAGCAAGGATTCATTCTCTTTAAAGGATTATTCAGATGCAGATTGGGCAGGTTTTGCAGATGACAGTAAAAGTACAAGTGGAGGAGCATTATTCTTAGTAGAATCATTGGTAACTTGGATAAGCAAGAAACAATTCTCAATTTCTATGTCTACCACTAAAGATGAGTATATTGCAGCAGTAGAATGTTGCACACAAGTAGAATGGACGAAACAAACCTTACAAGACATCAAAATAGTGTTTGAAGAACCCACTACTATCTACTTTGATAATACAAGTGTTATAAGTCTCTCCAAGAACCCTGTCCAACACTCCAAATCAAAACACATTCCAATAAAATACCATTATCTAAGAGATCAAGCTGAAAATAAGAACATTAAATTGGAACATGTCCCAACACAAGAACATGTTGCAGATATTTTCACTAAACCCTTAAGCAGATATGTATTTGAATATCTCAGGAAAAGATTGGGAGTAGTCCCTCTTCCAATCTAATCTCTCAAGAAAATAATGCATCAATTGGAATCAATTCAAGGGGAGACAACGATCAAAGTCAGGAGGAGTCAATTAGTTATGACAAGAAAAGTATGATTGCAGGAGGAGTTACCCGAGTTTAGATTATGGTCAGTATCATATAGACAAACATAGATTTACCATAGGGGGACAAACCCATTTCCATTGATGTCAAAGGGGGAGAGTTACTTCATAAAGAAAAGCATCATCACAGGGGGAGTTTGTATGAAGTTAGAGTGTTGCCCTCAATGACAAAGGGGGATATTGTTGGACATATTGTCATTGATGTCAACAGTCGATGATGCACATGAAGCTCATAAGGGAAAGCACAGTGCAGAAATGTGATCGGGATCAAAATCCCCACAGGACAAACCAAGACCGTTGGATATGCAAGCGCCAGATCAAGTGCAGGGATTGATTGCAAAGCGCAAAGGGAGAATTAAACTACACGTTATTTCCAATCCCACAAGTAGTCTAGATCGTCATATCTCATCGACTCAAATATTGACGACTATGGTTGATCCACCAAAAGATCAGATTAAGTTGTGACCATTGGATATGAAAGCGCCAGATCAAGGGAAGGGATTGATTGTGGACCACGAAGGGAGAATTAAACTACACATTATTTCCAATTCTTCAATTACTCTAGACCGTCAGATCTCATTGATTCAAAGATCGACAACTATGGTTGACCCACCAACAATAGCACAACTTCAATTGCGAAGTTTGGGCGATGAACTAAACCACACGCAAGTTGTGGTTCCGCAATCCACATCGACCGTTGGATCAATTTAAGTGGAAGGATAGGATAAGAAAATACGAAGAACGGAGCCCCAATGTCTCGAAGAAAATGAGGATCATCTGATCTATTCAGAGTGTGCCAAGGTAGCAGTGGTCAACTTTGTCATTGACCATTTCGGGAGAAAAGGGTTGAGAACTAGTAAGATCACCCTAAGGCCGAAGTCCCAAAGTAAATGTGGACCACCTGATATGAAGAATACTTCAGAAGATATCAGGACCGTCAGATCATGTTTAGTGGAAGGACAGAGTAAGCCAAAAATGTCCCGAAATAGATGCAATCCATCTAATTTGAGGAAACAATTTGGGAGATATTTTGACCATCGGATCAAGGAAAGTAGAAGGATAGGATGAGAAAGGCCAAAGGCCCGAGATCCCGAATAGCCGAATTCCTAACAACCGTTGGATCGTGTTAAGCCTTTTCAAGTTAAAGAATGACCATTGGATGAAGTCAAGTTACTCGAGGTTTACACTTCGGGGAATATCACTTCGAGAGAATTAGGAAGTGGAGAAATTAAATTAACCGAAGTCTCGAAGGCCAAAGTATTGAAGTGGACATGAGTCGTTAGATCAAAGGAACACTTCAGGAAGTATCCTGACCATTAGATCAAGGAGAAGAACATGTGCCACATGAAGAGATCTACGTCAGCAAGGACATGTGGCGTAATCAGATGATGACAAGTGTCAAGGTCCCATAGGTACTTTAGGAATATGTAAGCCATGAATCTAAGTGACATGTGGCAGCCACTCAGTTAGTGCCATGTCAACAAGTTACGTCAGTTCGAGAGTTTTCACTTTGGGAGTTTCACCACCAACAAACAACTGAAGTCCCGAAGTGGACATGAGTCGTGTGATCTGAAGAACACTTTGAGATAATTCTCGACCGTTGATAAAGTACAGTGGAAGGATAGCACAAGCGGAACTGTCAACCGACAACAAAAGGTCTCCACCGCTTTATGACTTATTCAACAGGTGATCACTCTGGAGGAAATTGGAGCAACGATTACTTGAACTCACGAAATAAACATGAACCGTTCACTCACCTGTAGAATAATTCACGATCGTAGATTTGTTCGAAACCTCTAGAAAATCCAGGATCGTCCGACTAACGGAAGAACGAATGTTGACCGCCCGATCTGTTTCAGTGAAATCTGATTAGGGAGATTTGAAATATTGAAAAGGCCCGACATCCCAAAGGACAAAGTACCGAAGAACACGGTCCCAGCACTAGACATATGGGGGATAAAATGAAAAGGGAGAAAGAAGAGACAATGCTTAAATTAATAAGCATGTGGTTCTGCGCCTATGGTCTCATGTAAATGGGTTGAAGGAAGTGCCTATGCAGAACTCAGTTTCTGCAATATTTGCATAGATATGGAATCGATTTAAAAAGAAATAGATCCATACCTATGATCAATTTGTGAAAAATAGGTCAGATGTGTTGTTATGAAAAGTCATGTTAATGACTTTGTTACTTTAAACAAGGGTTATGTAATATTAAATTAATAGATATGTTTTTTATGAAGAGTTGTGTTGAAAAATTTAAAGGCTTATAAATATGCTGAGATGTGAATTAGAAAGTGCGTCTGTCAATGTCTTATTGAAGATCAAGAACAGAAGGAGATAGAGCAATAGTTATGCAATCCAGTGTTTAATATAGAAGACCATTATTGGACTGCATATCCTATTTCCAGATTGATGAAATTAGGGGTGATTGGGAGGTGCAAGGGCAGGTTGGAGCCTACAGGGGAGTAGGTGCTTCCTTGTCAGTTGTAGTTGATTAAATAGGGGTTGTAACCTCCTACTAGTTGGAGTTGGTGAACAAGTGTGTGGGTACATCCTGATCAGTGGGTGTTTATCTAAAGAGGAAGAACATCTTCCTTCAATTGTAACTTGTAAAACAGAATTTTGCAGTTAATAGAAAATTGTTTGTGGTTTTCCCAGTTGGGTTCAATGACAAAATATTGTGTTCAAATTTTGTTTGCATTGACAAAAGTAAAAAAATATGATCAAATTATTGTGTCACCGATTCACCCACTCCCCCCCTCTCAGTGACAAGATCTGATCCTTCAGTGTGTGTGTGTGTGTGAATTGGGTTTAGCATGAGTGGGTTTTTTTTTATGGGTGTTTCCCCCCCACCCAATTTCAATTCCCCAACTAACATGTTGAGCTCTTAAATGAGAAAGTTATCGAAAAATCATTGGCTTTCTACAAAATCTGGTTTACCCCAAATACCATCATCGAAATTAGTGGAAGTTCCCAGTGGGTTTCCCTAGGCTCTATTCCAAGTAATATATATATATATATATATATATATATATATATATATATATATAATTCGAGCATTCAATCTCATTCTTCCCATTAGATTATGAAGCATGAACCTATATGTGTGACATATAACCACCAACTCAAAAGAGGGGACAATGGTGATTGGGAAATATGTAGACTATTATGGATGGATCAGGATATGAACACACTACCTCTATCAAATCTCCACAATAGTACAACTCTACACAAGAGTGAAAACACTTATCTAGGAGGGGATGATGATCACCAAGGTGAAACAAGGAAAAATACACAAATTTAGAGCATCATGATCCATTATCCAACTCATCCACTTGATCACTACTTTAATTACAAGAACATAAGGCATTAACACTTAATATGAAGTACCAAAACTAGTTACCTCCTGTATGTCAAACACCATAGTCATCAAGTGAGAGTGAGCTGAGTAACATGTGGGAATCATCATCTATCATCTGTTTGTAGAGAACCATGGATTCCATCATTGGGACTATTATAATCTGGATCATAAGAGAAAAATATCCTCTATTTACCCCTAAATGTGAGGGGGTAACATGTCTGACATATAAAAACATTTTTTTTTCTTCTTTGAGGAAGCACCATCACCCTCACCCTTCTTGAGGGTGTTCTTATTTACCATTCCATCTTCACCCTTCTTGACGGTTTTTTTCTTATGAATTACAATAGACAATGCATAACATACATGTTTTTTTCCTTCTCCGTTTTGTTGATTTTGACTTGTTTTAGCATCAACATCATTTAGGGTTTCATTTATTAAGCTTTTTCTCCCTTGACACTTAAGTTTTTTTAAATTAGTAAATAACTTGGCAAGGTTTATCTAGAAATTGCTCATGATGTATCACAAACCATCGTGATTTTTACACACAAAAGAATGGACATGAATACATACATAAGAATGAGAAATAGTGGATTGATTCATTAGATGATGCAATGCCACATTATATAGTAGGAGAGAGGATTAAGTTATGTACTCCCAAATACCTAACTATTAACCACTACATTAATGGCTACATTAAATGTCCCATTATTACATCACTTCATTTGTGAGAATTTATTATTGGTCTAAGTTCTAATACATTTAAGTTCTAAATATGATCATTATCTCCAACAACCTAACATAATGGCCATTTTACATGCTTGTTCAAGATACAAAAAGACAAGCGGTGTGTTGATGTTTTTAGAAGCATTAGACATGTACTTCCACATGGGTTCGTGTCAATACGTGGACGTCATTCTAAATGCCTCTCAAAATCTTAGGAGATTCACGTTATGTAAGTGAATGTACTTTTGTAATAAAGTGAGTTTAATTTAATTAGATTCCTAAGTATTTGGAATTAGTAATTAAATTAAGTCCTAGCCATTAGATCTAAAGTGAACGTGCAATTAGATCTTAGTTGTAGATCACTTTGAGGAAATCTAGGGTTTTGGACTTAGGGTAAAATCAAGGTTATAAAAGACAACCTATGTGAGAGGAGGAGACACAGTGATGGTACACATAGAGTGAGTGGGCACTCAGGTGTGTAGGGGTAGAGGTCGAGGAAAGGGTGCAAGGGAGTAGAAAGAGAAGTAGCAACCAACAAGATTGAAGGACTGATATTGGGTAATAGGCTAGGCTATTTGTTGCATTTGTGTGTCCTCAGAAGGGCCATTATCCGGCATCCAACAAATGTAGTCCACAACAACTTCCATCCCCCAAGAGAAGGATGTGTGGAGCAAGGGCTCGATTATCTGTTGAAGACCGACTGCGTGGAATTATTTTGGAGCCGAAAATGGATGGTAAGAATCCAAAAAACATTGAGAACAACCGCCAACAACAAGAATACGAGTTGTCGGTTGGTTCTGCAAAGGTCGGTTGGAGGAGTTGCTAAAATATCGAGTTGTAGCAAATCATACTAGATAGATACGTCGATAGATCGTGAGCGGTAGATGGTGCGTGGAGGTGAAAATCGAGTCGACAAAGGAGCCACCAACAAGGGAAATTACATTGTGTGAAGAAAGCATTCGACCTCCAACAAGAGAGGTTGCCAGCCAGTCGTAAATCCAACCATAATCACCAAGTTGAGATCTGTCCCAGGTGTTGTTGAAGAGAGCGGCTAGGAGATTACAGTAGCCGCCACCTCAAGCCAACCGTCAATGAAAGGACGTGAAGAGTGGGTGATGGGATGAGTAATAAGCCAGCCCCAAAGGGTCTGCAAAGAGATGGCGGGCAGAGGAAAAGTGACACGGTTCAACCGCCAATAGGGCAGCCAAACAAGTCAGCAAGTCGCAAAGGGCCGCAGAGTCTCCCAACAGGGGCCACAGGGGCTGAGCAATACTGGGAAATAGGAAGAGACCTGGGCCACCCCTAGGAAATAGGCATACAACCCAAAAAGGGCTCAGGCAACCCCATAAAAGTTCCAGCAGCGAGCATGAATCTCGGGCAGTCCAGATAGACTTCAGGCATCAGGTAGTGGGCAGTGGGCCTAGGTAGCAGGTCTCGGGTAGGGATCCAGGAAGCCAATGAAAGCATTCAAAGAAGGATCTGAGTGAGATGGAAGGGATAGCTTTATGTTCAAAGGGAGCATCCAATCAAGTGGATTGGGGAGCAACCATGGTAGCGGATTTGCTAGCAAAGATAGAGCCACCTTCGAGTGGTGGAAGTAACTTCCTCGCTAAGAGGGAGTGTTGATGTTTTTAGTAGAATTGGATAGGTACTTCCACATGGGTGCATCTCAACACGTGGGAGTCATCCTAAATTTCTCTCAGAATCTTAGGAGATTCACTTTATGTAAGTGAATATACTTTTGTAATAAAGTGAGTTTAATTTAATTAAATACCTAAGTATTTTTCATTAGTAATTAAATAAAGTCATAGCCGTTAGATCTAAAGTGAACATGAAATTAGATCTCAATCATAGATCACTTTAGGATATCTAGGGTTTTATACTTAGGGTAAACTCAAGGTTATAAAACACAACCTATGTGAGAGGAGGAGATACAGTGATGGTACACAAAGAGTGAGTGAACACTTAGGTGCGCAGGGGCAGGGGCTGAGGAAAGGGTGCAAGGGGKCATGAAGGGAAGTAGCAGCCAACAAGATCGAATAACTGATCTTGGGTAATAGGCTAGGATATTCATTGCATTTGTATTTCTTCATAAGGGTCATTATCCTAGGATGGGAGCCATGATTTTATTTAATAAAATCATCACAGATCTGGTTTTCCCGCAAGGATTTTTCCACGGGTTGTTTACTCAAAATATCTTGTGCAAATGTGTTTGGTTTCTRATTTTTTGAAGTTTAATGGTTAAGTAACTTAGCTTTGTTATTATTCAATAAATGTGTTTTTCTTGCAATTAATGATCGAGTGATAGGTTTACATAAATTAACACGGTGGATGAGCAAGATGTTTGTGGTCCACAAGATAAGATCTTCAAAATAACAACTAGAAGTGAAYTGTATTCGACAAGGTTGATGAGGTATAATTTGCATCACATCATTTTTTCTGACCATTAACTCACTAGTGAAATGAGGGCCAATGTTGGTAGGACAGTTAGTGTTTCCACCATTGACATAGACTCTGGCTTGTTCACTAAATTCACTTCCTCCACACCTTATTTGTCCAACATATCAAAATATTTTGTTTTCTTCTCTGAGGAAACACCATCACCTTCACTCTCTCTGAGGATCTTCTTCTTGATCACTTCATCTTCACTCTCCTTGAGGGTCTTCTTATGAATTACAGTAGATAATGCATAAAATACTTTATGTTTTCCTTCTCTTCTTTGTTGATTTTGACTTGTTTCATTAGTGACATCATTTAGGGCTTCATTTATTGAGATTTCTCTCACTTGACACTTCTCCGGCCTAGGCATTATGGTTGAGTTTTCAGTGAATTTATATCCATCGTTTTATTGAACTAACCTTGCATTATCACTGCCTACAAACCTTTGTGTTATCAACGTCTAGAAACTGGACTAAAACCCATTCTTTCACACCTATAGCATCCATCTTTTTGTTATTCTTATCAACAATAAAACACCTATTATTATTGAAATTTATATGTAAGTGTGGACTATGTTACATTATACTACTAATCTAAAGAAGTTTTTTCTCCAAACAAAGAACATAATATACATCTTTAATCATTACCTTTTTACCTCTTACATGAATAGGACATTTCGCTTTCCTTTAACCTTGTATTCTTCTTTGCTAGTCAACACAACAAAATCAATTTGAGAATTATCCTCTACAAAATCAACAATGTTAGTTTTTTTCTTGAATCAACATACCAATCAATCTTACCACTCTTTGAATCCTTATTTTTTTCCATAAACATTTAGTTTTTCCTCTGTGTTCAATGACATTAGCATTCTTTTTTTTGAATTGTTCATTGGAAGAATGCTCTTGGTTGTGCTTTTCAACCCACAATTGCATCTTGCAAACTCAACTTATGTTCCTTAATTTTCCATTAAAAAAAAAGCATTTAATTGTTTTTTTTACTTTTACTTGAATTGAAAGAGTTACCATCATTCTCTTAGATCTATTTCCTATGTTTTCTCTTAAACTTCATTGCTAGTACTACCTTAGAAAGCTCAATCCCACAACTATTTCCAAATTGTGTTTTTCATTTGTCTTGCACGAGCTTAGAGTTCAATTGCTCAAATGTCACATATTTAGTACCATTAGTAATGTTCAAGGTTTCAATAAAATTTGCATAAGAAGAACTACAACTTTTCAAAGTTATAACCACCATATCTTCTTCTTCGATTGTATTGTGAATTAATGTCTAATATCTTTGATTTTTAGCAAATAATCTTTGCATCAATATCTAATATCTTTAATTTTTAACAAATAATCTTGCAAAAAATTACTTTAATAACATATTTTTAAGAAAAAACATTTTTATTTTTTTTGTACTAGGTACCATTCATCTCCTATAGATTCCTCCCATTACATGCATTATTACCATCATGAATTTTGGGAAGCATCTCATTTCTTACCGAAAGCTGTCTCGATTCTTTACATCATATTTTTCTCGAACATCTACTCTACACCTTGATGATGTATAGCCCTTACCACTGCCCCAGTTTGAAAAACAACTTTTTGTTTATCTCATCAATCAACTTAGTGAATATTTCTACTCCGAAGAAAATAACTTAGTGAATATTTCTATTCCGAAGAAAATCATTCTATGCTCGGAAAATATATACTGTTACGGAAATTCTAACTCAAAACCTGGAAATTCAAATCTAAAAAAATGATTTGGCACCGATAACTTATAACTCAAACATTCAAACAAATTATTTATTTATTTTATCTTA
The DNA here is from genome assembly GCA_009831015.1 of Picea engelmannii. NCBI lineage: Eukaryota > Viridiplantae > Streptophyta > Pinopsida > Pinales > Pinaceae > Picea > Picea engelmannii. The sequence goes on along the minus strand of ML802538.1, from coordinate 193,893 downwards.
TTTTGAAATTACAGCACCAAACCTGTACCTTAAATGAAAGCGCCTCCTAATTCCACAAAAGGGATACCGCATCGTGGATACCTCACAGATTTTGTCATTTCTAATAGACGACTCCATATTTTCTCGTCAGCTTAACCGAAGGGCATCAATACCCTTGAACAGAGGCTCTTATTCGCGATTTGACGACTCAATTCCACAAATCCGTTGACGGCGGTCCCTTTGGCACCTTCTTCTTTGATCAAAGCAGTCCCTTGGCACCTTCACTTCCTTCTTGGATTTGGTTTTCTGGGCGACAATAGGTGGGTTTATCGATTCTTATGGTTAAACAAAAAAAATGTTTGATTATCATTTTCTTTTTTCTATGAATTTTACACAAATAAATATAGATATAAATACATTAAAAAAATGGCTTCTTTTTAACTTAGCTATGATACATGGGTTATACACACAAGTTTGGACATGAATGCATAAAAAATGAAAAAATGTGTCATTACATAGTAATAGAAGACTCGAGGAATGTCAATTGGGTGTAGCTTGGATGGTTGTGAGGAAAGATTGTTATCCTCTCCATCCTTGTTCAATTTCCATAATGACATGAATAAAACTCATAATGAGTAGGTTGTAATGGCTTCGAGCTTATATGTATTAGAGAGTTGTCTTTGATTCAAAATTATACAATTGCTATTTCCAGAGAAAAATAACCCTTCCAAAAAAGGAGTCCATCCGAATGAAAAGTTTGAATCACTCATTATTAGTCCCTGCCAAAGGCTTGGAACTATAGCAATGAGTTTACTATTAATTTGACATTAATTTGCTTTTTATTTTAAATTTATGTATGAAATATAATGTTTAACTTAAAAAAATAAATATGTATCATTTGATATAATAAAAAAATTTATTTTTCTTATAAAAATAAGTTAATATATTTCAATTCTTATTTCAATACTTAAAATTAATTATATAATCAATAAAATTTATTATAAATATCATCACACTGAATTCCATGCCCACTACTTATTATTATTATTATTATTATTATTATTATATTAATGATAGTCGGGGTCTCTGTCAAAACTTAATATATTAAGGGAATTGTTGTTATAAGTGTTCCAGAATTTTAGCTGACTCAGGAGTACATTAACAACCAGCCCCCGTTCATAAATCTTGTTTTGCAAGTCAGTCTTTGTCGTTTATGCGAAGAAATTCTATCCCAAATACGCTGTGAATGCAAATCACGGATACTATAAAATAACATTTAATTTTTTATTTTATTAATTAAAAATTATTTAACCTTTTTTCTTTTATTAATTAAAAATTATTTTTTACTAGTAAAATTTATATATATATATATAATAGTAAAATTAATATATGTGATGATTGTGAAAGTAAATTATAAAAAGTTTATATCGATATTTTTATTATATATATATATATATATATATATATATATATATATATATATATATATATATATTATAATAAATTGACAACTATTCATACAATTTAGTTAGTTAATTTAGTTAGTTAAATGATCTTATCTAATTATATTTTATTTTCAAATTTATTTGGCTAGGACTAAGCTACTATGCAACTTTTATTTGTCATGGGATTTGATAAATATATTTAAGAATTATTACATTATTAGTGATATTTTTCTTCTCACTTCTATAGTTTATGTGTATGTGCATCGAGAGTATATCGGAATGAAAAGTTTGGATCACTCATTATTTGTCATGGGATTTGATAAATAAATTTAGGAATGTTGTTTATTTATTTATTTATTTTGATTTTAAAACTTTGAAAATATTTGAGTGGAAAGGTTCATGTGGCTACGAGGATGATTAAGAGGAGATTTGGACATTTGTCATGGGATTTGATGAAAACATTTAGGAATGTTTTATTTATTTATTTTGATT
>ML802538.1:174385-190563 GCA_009831015.1 Picea engelmannii | reverse complement strand
ACATTTGGAATGGGGATATGCATTGGAAAGGTGAAAATAACAACCCTTATATTATTAGTCAAATTGTTTGACAACACAGGTATTCCAACAGAGGATGAACACCTTTAGTAACCACTCACACAACCAGATCAAAGATCAACACAACAATGTTTTGACGTGGTAAAACCTGTTAGAATATAGAAGATTGTGTGCTCATTTCACCATTGACGATACCCTCGTCACCCAACCATAGGCCGAAGCTGCCCTCCGAGCACCTTAACCTTGACTAATAATTACTCCGGAAGCAAACCCTAGGATAGATAGCCAAACAAGGTGTAGCGCATCTTCCTCCAAGGATAGCACACCAACAATAGCTGATCAGATAGTCCAAACCCTAGCCAAGAGATAGTCCAAGCCAATACTAAAACTGGTTGTTGTAGCAGTTGCACCTGTAGCTCTCCTCCACACGCATGCACCAAACTAGGAACTGCAGTGTGGACCAGTTGCTCTCTGCAATTCTGAGATGTGTCAAATGAGAACTGGCGCCCTGTATTTATAGTGGTTCTGCCAGATTTGTTGGGGCCGACTTCTCCTTCTAGATATGTGTCTGTTCAGTATATTATTATTATTTCTAGCTGACTTCTTCTCTTGGAGGCTAATAACCTAATATTAATTATCTTCTTGAGCCGACAAGACTTCTAGGGTTATTATCCAACTCATTAGGGTTTTCTCTTGCTTTCCAAAGTCTTTTATTCTCGTCAGGTTTACACATGGAGGTAAATACCTCTCGCAGCTACCATAATATTAACACTCCCTCCTAGATAGGGAGGTATTATAGGTAATGGTATTGAGCACAAAAACATACCATTTACCCGGTAGCATCAATATAGTCGTCTAGACTATCTCATGACTAGATCATGAGCATCACCGTCACCATCAGCTGCATCATCTCTCAAAACCATACTTCATATGAGTAATTAGACATGATGTTGGATAAGTCACTCACACCATAGAATGATACAAGATCCATTCTTATAATCTATAAGAGTAAATGCTCTGAACCATTTTTCGTCTAGAAAATATGTGTTCATCATTCGTCTGGATGATGATGATCTCCAATAAACTGTTGATAGTCTTCAAGGAAATTAGAATAAAAATAGAACACAACTATGTCTATCCAATAGTAGTACATAACTATAATCCAATGGTACACTACCACACCAAGTAACACAAAAGTACTTGATTAGCAATGTATAGTCATGAACAGTGGAACATATCCACCACAGTAGTCTTCATCTACTGTCATACAGTCTTCATAACAAACATCTGATAGCAACCTGCATAGAAACAATGTTATGATATAAACTGAAATTTATGGGCCAATCTTTCACTCATATTTGTGAGCTCTGAAAGAATATTTGCCTCACGAACAGTGGAACATATCCACCACAGTAGTCTACATCTACTGTCATATAGTCTTCATAACAAACATCTGATAGCAACCTGCACAGAAACAATGTTATGATATAAACTGAATCATCTGGGCCAATGTTTCACTCACATCTGTGAGCTTTGAAAGAATATTTGCCTCAGAGTAGAGTAATGAGATATATGGACTATTCTTCTCAAGCAAGGAAGAGTAACTGTCCTGTCTTCTGAACCTGGACCATTCCCCACCCTAGGCCATTCTTCCTACACTAATCAAAGTGCACCCTGGAGAGAATGTATAACCCTAAGGAATGTTGAGCCTGGACCATTCCTCACCCTGGGCCATTCCTCCTACACTAATCAAAGTGCACCCTGGAGAGAATGTATAAACCCTAAGGAATGTCTTTCCCTGATTGTTGAGCCTGGAACATTCCCCACCTTGGGCCATTCTTCCTACACTAATCAAAGTGCACCCTGGAGAGAATGTATAAACCCTAAAGAATGATTGTCTGGACCATTTCCTCTATTAACCACAAGAGGAAAATACTGTCTTGTATCAACCTCCAAAACAGACCATTCCTCATGTTAACCACAATGAGAAATCGTTGTCCGGCGAGGCAGGCCAGTCTTCTTGAGTAACCCTAAAGAAGAGAGACTACCCTCGACCACTCCCCATGTTAACCACAATGGGAAGTCGTTGTCTATGATACATCAACAATCAGACTACTTCCCATGTTAACCACAATGGGAAGTGACTGTCTGTCAGAAGTCTCAATCCACTTTCTGAACAGGAAAGCATCTGTCCAAGATGGACTATTTTTCAAATTTAAAGATGAATGTCTTCAATAATGTTTTCATTGCTCCCTCCTAACTTGGAGAGTCATTTCTTCCTTTTTCAATAAGAAGGAAGTTGTTTCCACAAGCTCTAGATTGAGTACGCAAACTCTTTTATCTTTGATAGAAGTTTTTACCAAAATGTTTGCTTATCTACTCATCTATGGAGATATGTATTTGAAAATCATTTTCTCCTTTCTGGACTTCATCATGGATAATGTAATGCTTGATGTCAAATGTACTTTCGTCTGGAACACTGTGAAGGCTTCATGTAGATCTGAACAATAGAGTATATCATAGTTGGAAAACTGGAACATATCTATGTGGCACTTCTTCTATCATCATGAGATCTGATCTACTGAGTAGTCATCTTGATGTTATAGGAAATCTTCACCATGCTTCTGCTGTGCACACCAAGTTATCTTCTTCTATCTGCATACAAGGGTCTCTTTCTGGTATGCCTCAAGGTCTTGAGATTTCTCTTCATATGCTCTTTATTCAATTTCTCTGAAGAACATTCTTTGTATTCATTTGATGTAGAACTCCAACTCATGGATGTTGCGGATGATATAATGACTCATGTAGAGATAAGTCTGGTTTACTGGAAAAAGTAATCATCGTAGTCTTCTCTCTCCATCTAGGAGAACCTCTAGTTCTAGGTCTTGCAATGTTTTCATTCATAAGTCTTCCATACACTTGTTCTTTTATCACGACTTTCAGTTCTTCTGCTTGATTTCTTTTAGTGAGTTCATATCAGGCTGGTAATCTTGTGATTCTTGATGCAATGACTAGTTGTTCTGATTTCTCTTTCTTTCTTGGATTCTTCATGTTCTTCTTCATGTTTTTCTTAGTTCTTGGGTTCATGGAGTTTCTTATAGATTCCATGCCCTAGAGATTCCACTTCTTCCTTTCATCATAGGATCACAGATCTGGATGGACAACCAGGAATACTTTAAGGCTTCTCTTCTAAGAAGTCTTCTCTTGCAGTTGAACTGAACATGTATTGTCTTTCATGGCTGCTACCATGGATATATATATTTCATAATCTTTAATGGATCATAGGATTAGCTCCCTCCTAACCCTTGCTTCATGTAAGAGTGCATATAATCGGTTCCCTCCATCTAACAGAGTCCACGCTTCCATCTGCATCCTTATTTTCTTCTGCAATATATAATTGTCTCTCTTGTCTTACACAATCCATGCTTCTATCTTGTTGTTTTCTACAGAATGTCATAAGTCTTTTTCCAGTTTCCTCTTGATTGTTGACTTCTTTCTGTCTTTGCTTCTTCTAAGTCTTTTCATGATTGATTTGGCTTATCTTGCAATAGATTCCACATGATTTGTATTTCATCTTTTAATATGTATCATATAATGATATCCATTTTCATCTTGTTGTTCTTCCATAGGTATAGTTCTTCTTGGAACACATTATTTTCCAAGAGATAGATATAAAAGATATGTACAGAGATGATGCAAGCAAGATATGTACAGGAAAATAAGAAGAGTGTTGTTACCTTTTAGAAGAAGAAGTATCCTCCATCCTACTTAGCCTTCTTTGTAGGTTCCTTTTCTTCAACAATAGATGATTCGTGTTTATCCATCCTTTTCTTTAGCTCGGGACAATGATTCTTGTAGTGACCATACTTTCAACAGTTGAAGCATTGCACTTATGAAATGTGTTTTTCCTGATTTGTCTTCCTCCTTGAACCAAACTTCCTTTTGTTCTTGAAGTTCTTGAATCTTGATATGAAAGCTTGATTGTCGTACTTCTTTTGGGGTTTCTCCTTTGCATTGGTCCTTGATTCTTCTTGAGCACAGCAAGTCCAAATTTCTTCAAATGTTGGATACTCCTTCCTTGTGTTCATGCTTGCGGAAAATGCATCCCATGTCTTGGGAAGACCATTGAGTACTATGTTCACCAATTCCTTTTCTGAAGTGATCTCTTCAATAGCTTGTAGTTGATCTCTTAACTAGGAGATCCTTACAAAGTATGATGTTATGTTGTCTTCATCATTCATCTTCATGTTACAGAGCTCATTCTTAAGACTCATAACTTGTCCAATGTTTTTGACTGAGAAGAGATTTGTTAGGGCATCGTACATCTTCTTCGATGAGTCAAGATGGGAGATGTAGGGTATCAAGTGGCCTTTTATAGAATCCACTATGATACTCATGGAATTGATGTCAACATCTTTGAACTTCTCCATAGCTGCAATGTTCTGCAGTTCCTTCTCTTTTCCTTCTTCAAACTCTGGCTTCACGATCTTTCCTTTCACGATATCCAGCACTTTATTCTTGGCAAGGATGAGGTCAATCCTTGTCTTCCATGCTCTGAAGTTAGAGGCTCCATCTAACTTGTTCTAATACTTCATAGAGTTATTCATGGCTTTCTTGACTTGGTCAAACCCTAGATTTGACCAAAAATTCAAACTTCATGTCTTGGCTTGCTGAGAGTATCAGGAGATGTGCTAGGCTAGGGCGCGCTAATCTATCTGGATATTAGGTCAATCTCTTCACTTAAGGTGCCTCAACGAGAGGATTAGGGTTTCTACAACTGCTCCTGCTAGTAACCCTAGCGACAGTGTCTTGGAAGTTGCTTTTGCTAGTAACCCTAGCGACAGTTCCTCAATGAGCTCAATATCCTAGCGGCTATGTTTCCTTCCAGCGTTTAGAATGAATGAAGGAGGTGTGGGCCCATAACCTGTTAGAAAGAATATAGAAGATTATGTGCTCGTTTTACCATTGATGATACCCTTGTCACCCAACCATAGGCTGAAGCCACCCTCCGAGCACCTTAACCTTGACTGAGAATTACTCCGGAAGCAAACCCTAGGCTAGATAGCCAAACAAGGTGTAGCACATATTCCTCCAAGGATAGCGCACTAACAATAGCTGATCAGATAGTCCAAAACCTAGCCAAGAGATAGTCCAAGCCAATACTAAAACTGGTTGTTGTAGCAGCTGCACCTGCAGCTCTCCTCCACACGTGTGCAACAAACTGGGAACTGCAGTGTGCACCAATTTCTCTTTGCAATTATGAGATGTGTCAAATGAGAACTGACACCTTGTATTTATAGTGGTTCTACCAGATTTGTTGGGGCCGACTTCTCCTTCTGGATATGTGTCTGTTCAGTATATTATTATTATTTATGGCTGACTTCTTCTCTTGGAGGCTAATAACCTAATATTAATTATCTTCTTGAGCCGACAATACTTCTAGGGTTATTAGCCAACTCATTATGTTTTTCTCTTGCTTTTTGAAGTCTTCTATTCTTGTCAGGTTTACACATGGAGGTAAATACCTCCCGCAACTACCATAATATTAACAAAACCCCTATGGGGAAACATCCACAACCCCAACCAACGCGGCCACTTGGAGCAATTTATTAATGAAAAAGAAAAAGATTACAGAGAGATTGTACAAGAGATTTTCTCACAACCAATCATCGGAAAATGACCCTCCATGCTCTTTAAATAGAGATCATGGACCAATCAGGTGTTAAGCCATGGATCAATGGCCATTAAGATCGAGGAGAATATGAATCGTCAGATCACTCTATGTCGGGAACATATCGTGATCATTGGATTTCCTATCTACAAATTCATACTAATGCGTACTAAAGAAACACACTTTTACCTAACGACTTATTAGACCAAGTAGATCTTAACTAACTCCTAAGTGTCTAAATATCCTAACAAAAATAATTTGAACTTTATAAATTCAACCAACTTTAAAACTAAATAACTTGGTGCTTCACTAAAATTAAGGATACAAGTATGGGCATTGGGCATGGTAGTATCAAATGAATGATATTGTAGTTTGTGATATTGTATATCTATCCTTTTGATTACAATGGAGTTGTGAGCAGGGGTTGTGATAATTGATTTTGAATTTTACTAGGAACTTGAGTGGGTAGGGTGAAGAGGTTTACCCCCTCCCCCCAAATCTCAATCCTTTAGTGATATTGTAGTAGGGTAAAAAGAATTATGTGCTTATCCTTAACAGTGAAGTCTTTCTCATCTAGTTTCGCTAGATTAGCTTAAAAAGGAAAAAGTTAGGGGAAAGACAAAGTCTAGTGGTTGTCTAGAGAAGATGGATAAAATATTAGGTTAGTAATTATATTATTTTGATTCAATCCCCATCTCAATATATGTGATATATTTCCCTGTTTTGCAAGATTTTGGGGTTATGATTAGTGAAGCAAACCTTTAGAGGTTGGTTAGTATCAAAGTGGTTGGTTAAAGGGGCCATCCATTTAAAGCTTTATGCAAAAATGCTTATGTATAGTTATCCTTATAAGCTTAGAAGATCATGATTGAATTTTTGAAGGTCGTATTTTATTAACTTGTTACACTTGCATATAGGATATTGGTTGGAAGTCTTTGAACCATTCAAGAGAGATTTATCAAAAATCTAGGTGTGGCTTCAAATATTTTTTATGCAAGAGCATTTCACCTCCAAGATCAACCATGTTGATTGTACCTAGGTGTCTTGACATTTACTAAGGGAGTGTGTTCCCTAAAATTTGAATTAATGTGATTTGGCATGGTTTAGTTGGATTATGGAAGGATAGGATTTGTTTTCCCTAATTGAAGTATAAAGGATTAATTGAGCAATTAGTTGGGTTTAGGAAGATCATCATATGTATGGAGGACTTGATTGTAAAGTATGAGAGTAATATTGTGGGTATTAGTTGCATAATATTATGGATGTGTCGATGAGATGGAAGGAGACCTTCCACATGCTTAAAATTGTAATCCTACGAGCATTGGAGGGATGGTATATGTGTGCGTTGAGACAGAGTGAGAGGTGTGAGTGTGAAGGAGGCAAAGTGTGGCCAACATGCCAATTAAAGGCCAAAAAAATGTAAATCAAGCCCAAAAGGCAAGAAGGCCTTTGTACAATTCATGTACAGATTCATTAGTATAATCGATGTGTGTTTATATGATGTCTTTGTGCATCAAAGGATGAAGTGTGAGTCATTGAAACCATAGAATAACCTTTGTATGTTTATTTAGCATTGTATGAAGGTAAGAGGGAGTGTTTGTAGGTTCGAAGCGTAGCAGAAGACACAATAGTCATCGATCATTGATCATTGGAAGGATCACCAATCCAGATTGTGCCAAGTGATATAACATAAGGAGGAAGAGATATACTTCGTCATATATTCTTCGGGGATAACCCTAACCATCGATCCTTATCATATTAGAAGCAAAGGAAGTGAAGTGATAATGTGAAAGACTCAACATCCGACAGTTCTATGGTGAGAGTAAGATTTGACTGTCGATTCTCGTGCCAGGTCAATGGAAGGAAACCTTATCGGGGTTTTGAGGTTTAAGGGAGTTAAGGCAAGGCAGGAATCTACACTTGAATGAGATCGACGATTCTCATTACATTTGATGAGAAGAAAAAAATGTATATTAGATATGGATGAAGACACTAGATCTACAGTTGAAAGACTCCATAATCCAGATGCATAGATGGTGAAGTTGTGACTATCAATCATCAAAGGAATCAACGCTCCATATCCTTTTGGATATCGGACATCTTAAGAAGAAGTTAAGTCTAGAATCGTTCTGGTGACCTGATGTCTGACATAAGTGGCAAACATCCTTTGAAAAGAAAAAATCAACGGTGACCTGAGGTGTAGTGGAAGCGTGGAGAAACAATATATAGTCGTCCATCAGGAGAGAATATTGATGATGAAGAAGCATATCGGATCAATGAAGATGATCGATATTTAACATATCATATCGGACCATGAGAAGAGTAAACATAGGATAAAGGTCTGACGTTCTGGTCCCAACATACGTCAACACATGTATGCAACCACTCATAGGGAGACACGTGACCCATAAAGAAGATGACACATGTTAGTTTCCTTTTGGCAACTGGATCGTGTGAAAGTCACAAATCAAGGTGACATGTGGCAACCTAATTGACGGTGACACATGGAAATTCCACGTCAACAGACCCATGTGGTTGGGTTCCATGTCATACCTGATCGTGGTCTTGTTAATGCGTTGTGAATGGAATTCCAATGATCTGATAGTTGGTATCGATATGTGTCATCTTGACATATGCCACCCACTTGGAAGGTGACACCAGGAGTAATCATGAGGATGATATAATCATCCTTTTGAGAACTCTATCAACGGTTTGCTTTGATCGCGGACTTAGAACATTCTCATAGTTTAAATCACCAGATCAGACCCCTATTAAGTTGACTTTGAAGAATTGTGAAAAACCAGCAGTCCAACGATGATAAGACCGAGGTTCCTAGCTCTTGGTCGCATGTAGATGAGTGATTGTGTTTAAAGAACTTAGAGATAAGCACATGGTTTCGATCACTTGGTCGATGTAGAGGATTAGCGCCAAGGTTTGATCGTTGTGGATAAGCATCGTGAGGACTAGTGCAATAACAAAACATAAAAGAGTTATGTTAAGAATGGATTTTGGGCCCAAGAGAATAGAGGCAGCTCAATACAGAACTTGAGTGGAGTTTTTATTAGAACCCTGCACTTGTGGGCATTGATATCCCCAAGGGGGTCTTCATCATATTTTATCCTGCATTATTTATGGATGGAAGGTATCTTGGAAGACGTATCAAGGTATTTTCGATAACACAAGTAAAGAGGTACACCATCTATATGTGTCCCTCTATTCTAATGATTTTATCAAAATTGTTGTGAGAATTGATAGTTCTCCAATATCTAGGGACTTTGTATGAGTGGAACTTCTAGTGTGTTATGGTCCTATAACTATAGGAGATCTGATGATTCAGATATCATTTTTGGGTCTCATGATGAAGTTCTTGGCTTCCTAGTCTCTCAGGTGTCTCCATTTCCCCCTCCATCCATTTTGCTCGATCCTCCATCACCCTGCTCAATCCTTCGTCACCTGGTACATCCTTCATCCACCTTTGCGCTTTGTCCATCTATCCCATTGGCTACATTTCACCCGCCTTTCATCCCTGCATAAACAAACTTAGGATAAAAAACATTAGGTTAATAATAAATGATTAGTGGCAATTTTTAACATTAATTAGTGTAATAAAGTAATATTAATTAAATTAACTTAGTTAGATTAATAGACTAGGTTAGTTTATAATCAATGGACGGATGTATACTCGCGATGCTCTGAGGAAACCCTAGCCCCATTTTGGTGTAGATTGTTGCCGACCAAACGCAGAACACCCACGCGGCGATTTTTCAGCAACAAGAGAAGGCCATTCGGCTCCCACTGACACACCAGTATGGGCACAAAAGAGGGGGGGAAACCCCCCTCATACTGCAATATCACCGCCAATGACCACTCCAATACCAGAGTGAAATGCCCCACATTCGAGCCGCCCCTGCAGGTACGCGAGAAACTTTTGGCCAAGGAACAAGGCCTCAGGAAGGAAATGGAGACGGAAGTGGGAACCTCCCATCCAAAGGCACCTCGAGGATGGGAGTCGGGAAAATGCATTCCACAAATGGAGAAAACATTGCGATACCTCATTAGTTCAACTAGAGTAGGAGAACACACACAATTCATGAGAGAACATGCCCTTATTGGAAAGTTCCTGGGACTCTAGCCAACAGAGAGGGATCTCAACAAATGGATCAAGCACTGGTGGAACCCCAAGGGGGACTATGAGGTCCAACTCAGCTCCAAAGGCTTCTTCACAATCATTCTATACAATCTAGAGGACAAGGACAGGATATTTGAAAATGGGTCGTACTTCTACAACTCAGTAGGGCTATTCTTACACTTTTGGACTAAAATATTTAGCCCAGACAAAGAAGACTTCACCATGTCCCCTGTATGGATCCGCCTATATTCCTTACCACAAGAGTTCTGGCTGGAGGAGATTCTAATGGGCATAGGGAACACTCTAGGACAATATGTCAAAGCGTTAGAGGCCATAAGACAGTGAAAATATACTTCATACACCAGGATCTGTGTCTACATGAACATCTCCAAGGCACTCCCTGGAGCAGTGACTCTTGAATACCAGGATGAGGACTGGCAACAAACTCTGGATTATGAGCACATTCCCTTTCGCTGCAGGAGATGTCATGAGAACGACCACCTCTTCAGAGACTGCCCCCTGATCAAACCAGCCACCAGAGAAAATGACACCACATAGAAATATGGCTTCACTACGGTTGCGGAAAGAAAGAGAAACCCACCAAGGAGGCAGATCCCAGACTCCAGACAAAAAATCGCAACCAAAAACTCTTATGAGATTCTGAATCAGCTGCTAGAAGATGAGGAAATCCAAGACCCACACAAGGATTCACAACAACCTCAAGAAGACACCCCAAATCCTTCCCCCCCTCCCCAAGGTCATGAAACCTACACAAAAGAAAGAGGAGACGGGGATGGGGACACCCCAATGCAGCTGGACGACAGAGATCTAGCAGGCATAGATCTAGAAAAGCTTGAGGTGGCCCTGAATCAAAAGGACCTGTAGACCCTTCCCGAAGAACAACTGCGCAAGGTACATAAAGTATTTCTCAACTCCTCAACAGGATCCACAACAAGCTTGGGTATAGCTACGGACTCGAGCTCAGGCTCGAAGAGAGTCCTCCGAGAGAATAAAAGATGAGGGAGAAAAACAACGCAGTAACTGATCAAGGAGGCGGGCAATCTCATGATAAATTCAGGTTAGATTCACAAGCTTTCGGAGGGATACCTCCACACAACACCACCCTCTTAATGATGAATATCATCACCTGGAACATTAGAGGACTCAATGGTAGGTCCAAACAAAGGATCCTCCGAGATTATATCAAGGCAGAAAATCCAGACATTCTAATGTTATAGGAAACCAAATGCGCAGGAACAGAAGCTGAAACCATCTTTTAGCGTGTCTAGCAAGAATGAAACTCCATATCAACAGACTCCACAGGAGCCTCAGGAGGCCTTGATATCCTCTGGAACCCATCCAATATCATTATTAGCAAACCCTTTTCAACTGTAGGTACAATAATATCTCACTTCGAGGTCATTGGATCGAATCAGGAAGGCACCATCACTAATGTCTACGGCCTCCACAACCATCAGGACAAAGACAAACTCATGGAGCGACTCGAACTAATCAAGACTCTAGCAACAACTCAAAACTGGATCTTAGGAGGGGACTTCAATATGATCCTATCGCTGGAGGAAAAAACAGGCGGCACCAAGAAACTAGAGCAAGACAACAGTAAGTTCAAAACTCTCATTGATCATCTAAAGTTAGTTGATATAGAAAATAACAATCGCACTTTCACCTAGTCCAATCATAGATCGGGAAAACAACACATTGCTTGTCGACTGGACTTCTTCCTAGTCACTGAGGAACTAATGGAGACATGCTCTTATCTAGAAAGCCTTATTCTACCAAAAGCTGGTTCAGACCACTGGCCTCTTGCTCTTAATCTAGACACAAGAGAGATATCCAAGTATAAGCCCTTTCGCTTCGAAAAATTCTGGCTCTCACATCCGGATTTTCAGCAGCTAGCCAAATCCTGGTGGGCACAGGCGGAAATAGACCATGGTTCCAGTATGTACAAATTCCAGCAATGCCTCAAAAACTTTAAGAAGTTGTTGAAACAATGGAACAAGAACAACTTTGGAAATATTCTTCAAAGCATACGAAACATAGAAAGCAAGCTGGCGGAGATCCAAAAAACCTTCATTTACGGATCTAGAACCACCAAACTAATGAGAGAGGAGGAGAAGCTCCAAGAACAATTAGAAGAGAGAAGAAAGCAAGAGGAAATTCTATGGAAGAAAAAATCCAGAGTACAATGGCTCAAGGAAGGGGAAAAGAATACAAAATTCTTCCATAGAGCTATGATGTATCGGTGCCACGTCAACAGAATCACTCACTTAGAGGACAGTCAGGGCAACCCAGTCAGAGAACACTCTAAAATTGAGGCTGAGCTGATCAACTACTACCAGGACCTTCTAATGGAAACCGAGGATAGAACTAAATCCATACAAAGAGTCACCAGACACATACCCTCGCTGGTAACCTCCGAGCAAAATGTTGCATTAACACGGCCCATTACCCAAGAGGAAGTGGATCAAGCAGTAAAAACCATGCCTCCCGGAAAGGCCCCAGGCCCGGATGGGTTCACTACTGATTTTTTCCACCACTGCTAGGACCTGGTCAGAAAATAAGTATGGGAAGTAGTAGAGGAATCGAGAGCATCAGGCTTAGTCCTACCGGCTCTCAATGCCACCTTTCTCACCCTCATTTCGAAAGAAGAAAGAGTCACAAACCCTAAAAAGTTAATACCCATAGCCCTCTGCAATGTCATCTACAAAATAATAATGAAGGTAGTAGCCAATCGACTCAAACCTATTTTGACACATGTCATATCCAAGGAACGGGCAGGGTACGTAGAAGGAAGACAAATCATGAATAGCGTCATCTTGGCTCACAAGGTCACCCAATCCCTCAAGACTTCAAGGACCCCAGGTATGCTAATCAAACTTGATCTTTCAAAAGCTTTCGATCGAGCCAGCTGGCAATACCTTAGAGCTGTCTTAGAATCTTTTGGTTTCGATCAGTGTTCGGTAAATTGGATCCTAAATCTCACCTCCTCAGCCTTCTTCTCCATCCTAGTAAATGGCGCCCCATCCAAACCTTTCTCACCTTCCAGGGGCATCAGACAGGGGGACCCCCTCTCTCCCTTCTTGTTTGTAGTTATGGCGGAAGGCCTGGGAAGGTATATCAAGGCAGCAGTCACTGATGGCTCCCTCAAAGGCCTGCCACTACACAACATTTATCCAGTGCCCTCTCATAGTCAGTTTGTTGATGACACCCTCCTTCTGAACTCCTCCATGGTCTGGGAGGCCAACAAGCTCAACTCCATCCTCTCTGACTTTACTGAAGCCTCAAGCATGTCCCTCAACTTTGAAAAATCCAAACTCTACTTTTTTAATACACCGGCTTCTGTTCAACTTCATATTTCCAAACTTCTAGGAATACCCAGGAGCTCCCTTTCGTCCAATTATCTAGGCATTCCCCTCATGAGGGCGGCTGCTAGATCCATTTCCTGGGATAGCCTTCTCCTTTCCATCTCTAATAGGATAAGCAATTAGACCTTTAGACCCCTCAATATTTCCTCTTGGTTGGTCCTCCTCAAGTCTGTTTTGTAGGCCCTACCTGCCTATCTCTTCATCGCCTTGGCTACTCCTAAACAAGTTATTAGAGCCATCAGAAACCTTCAGTGAAACTTCCTCTGGAATGGTCACCAACCCAACAAGAAATGGGCTCTATTAAACTGGGATAGACTCTGCACGCCAAAAATCCAAGGAGGATTGGGACTTCGGGATCCAGAGAAACTCAATCAAGTAATGGGAGCCAAAATCTGGTGGCGATGGCTAAAAACTCCAACAGTTGCCTGGGCACAAATGTGGAAACAAAAGTATGCCCCCCTCACACTAGATAATCAGCTAATCAGGCACAATAACTGAATTCAAGGTTCCAATATCTGGAACACAGCTTGGAAAAATCACACATTGGTCCAGAACCATGCTTTTTGGGAGGTCCGAGATGGAGAAAGTGCCATGTTCTGGCAAGAATCATGGTAGCAATTCAAACCCCTGAACGAAATGGAGGAGCTATCCAATCTCAAAATATCTCTCAATCAGCACACCTCCCTAAGGGTTAAGGACCTTTGGAAACCTCAAGAACAACAACATGCATGGGGCCAATGGAAAATCTCTAATCAAGATTTCAGAGTCCCAAAAAATCTCAATCTGCAGAGATGGCAATTTCAAGCCAATCGCTGGAAAATACCCGAAAGAGAAGGGCCGAACATCCTGATATGGGGGTATTCCACAGCTGGCACTTTCACAATAAAAGAATCTTACTTCCTATAGGGAAATCACCAAGGCAAAAACAAGCAGCCCATATGGAGCAAAGTTTGGAACCCTGCTCTCTGACCTAAGGTTTCCACCTTCCTATGGTTGGTGGTGCACAATCGAGCCTTAACCTGGGACAACCTCAGGAAAAGAGGCTTCATTGGACCATCTCTTTGTGTTCTCTTCTATCAACAAGAGGAAACCAAAGAACATCTCTTTAATGGATGCCACTACAACCAACAAATATGGGACCAAGGAGCACAAATAATGCACAAATCCAACCAACATCGGAGCAACATCAATGACAAAATCGAGAATTGGGACCATATCACCTACAACAACCCACTTCTGAATCACATCTGACATCTTCTACCAGGATTCATTCTCTGGCAAATTTGGAAGGAACGAAATAAGAGAATATTCCACTCCCAAGCTTCCACGCCGGAAGCCACATGGGAGAAAATCAGCTCACTAATCAAGGAAACAATCCGAAGTAAATCATGGAAAGAAGAGGACCTTAACTACAACTCAGAGGAACAGTGCATTCTTCCAATATGGCAGCCCATTCTAATCAATCAACCAGTACCAAGGACACACAAGCACCAACAGACTAGTCCAACCACCTGGTCCCCCCCTCCAGCACATTTCATTAAAATAAATTTTGATGGAGCCTCCAAAGGCAACCTGGGAACAACAGGATATGGAGAAATGCTCAGAAATTCAAATGGAGAGATCCTTGGTCTCATTGTTGGCTTCCTAGGGGAAACAACCAACAATGTGGCAGAGCTAATAGGACTACTGAGGGGTCTCCAAGTAGCTATGGACAAGGATTACCACAATATTATCTTGGAGGGGGACTCACAAGTTATCATCAAGTTAATCACCAAGATTCTTCACGAAATCCACCCTTCAAAAATCTCACCAAGTTGGTGACTCTATGGATTGCTAGAAGACTTTACCTGCCTCCTCCAACCCCATCTCAGCATTATACCCTCCCACGTGAAGCGATATGCAAACAGGGTAGCGGATTACCTAGAAAACGAAGCAGTCGAAATGGGAGTCGAACACTTCTGTTGGGAGGCCCACATCTCATAAGACTTAGAAATATCCACTCGGTGCCAAACCTTAGCCACCAGAGACCTACAACCCCTGGATGGGATGCCACGTCGCAAACCGGAGCCACGTAGGATAACGTCAGGATGCAGTATTAATGCATCCACCAGTGACCATCCACTCAGTCATTAACCCACCATGGATCTGCACAGCCATACCCAGGCGATGAGCCCCTTCGCACAAGTGAATAGTACTAGGCATTAGCGCACTCAACAACAATCCTTGATGGTTATGGCGATCCCAGTTGCCCTCCTCCTTATCACCAGAATTGACAGAACAGAGCGACATTCACCCATCACAACGTTGATTCCACCAGAGCAGCAACAGTTCATTCCACCGGAGCAGCAATTTGAGGTCTCGTTGAAGCTCTGGAGAAGAGCAGTCCATTCGCAAGAGCAGTCCATTCGCAAGATCCCTATGATGACAGACCAATCTCCCCAAGATCCACCTGGATCTGGAACAAACCGTAACAGAATACTACTCTTTCCCTAGATCTAGCTATTGAACGAACTAATAGAAATGGATAGTGGACATACCTTATGAACGTTCTCCTTTAATCTCTGTTGTTCCTTGCTCTGCTCCGATTCTCTTGTGTCGTCCAATCACAACAACACAAACCAATCACAACAAAGGCATTAATATATTCAATACCTAGTCTATACATGTGATCAAGGAATCATATAATAAGATGACATCATCATTATGGGAAAGGGACATATTCATGTATTGCATTAACTGAAAGAGAAATATACAACCTGAGCCTTGATGTCGTAGATCTCCTTTCGATGGCTCCTAGCTCTGACACACACACTTGCTCATGCATGAAGAAGTTCAACCACAAATGATTATCTGTTGTCTCTGTCTACTGCAGCATCAATTCTCCATACAACAATGCACCAATTCTCCAATAGATTTCTCTAGCTTGCCAACTTCTAACTTTTTCCATAAGCAATATCCTCAATATATAAGAGAA
>ML802538.1:103998-172307 GCA_009831015.1 Picea engelmannii | reverse complement strand
TAAATGTTAAAATATCAAAATGTCAAAGGTTTCAACAATTATTTCATTAACACTGTTGTAACAGATATTAAAAATTTCCGATTTGACTCAGACACTTTTGCCCAAATCGTCTCCAAGCTAAATCCCTGCATTATGAGCGAGATCCTTCTGCAGATTCGCAGACATGATGAAAATCAGGGATGGAGATTCAAAAATTTCATTGTTAGCAAGTGAGCATGCAGTTTTTGAGAATGTAGAAGGTCAAGGTCCCGACATTGAGCGTTGTACTTATGATGATGACATGATGTCTCGTCACAATATTTCAAATCTCGATGTTGTTGGTCGTGCGATTTAAAGACCCCCCTCCTTGCTGCATAAAAATTACAAAAGACTGAAATCCAACCGACAAGATGAACTGAGGCAATTCATAACAATCTTGCGGTGTTGGGGGCTTGATCAATATACCAAACTAAATATAGTATTTTCGTGATTGACCAGCTAGCTGTAGCAGAAGAGCCTTGTCTATCTGTGATTATTTCTCTAGCAAAGCATTCCCCTACTGTTGATGATGCTATTCTGAAATGTCCCCGACTATTGGATACAGTAACTTAGCGCTACATAATAGAGAAAACTGACTTGAAGGTTGAACCCATTCAAATGAAAGTTGTACATCTTCTTAAGGTATTGTTTGAAGCACATAGGTCAAATTGTGTATATTTTATAGAATCTGGAGTTTTTCAATCTGCTGAAAGGCACTTATTTTGCCATTACACTCAATATGACTGGTTAAATATGGGTCAAGAAGCTTTCAAGTATACCTGTGCTATACTTGTAGAGGAACTTCGTCTGTGGAAGGTCTGCATAGAGTATGGTCTATGTGTATCATGTTTTCCAGATTTCTATCCAGTACGCTGCTTTTGGCTAAGCCCCCCTTCTTTTGAGAAAATTATTGGTAGAGACATAGTTAATGAAGTCCTAGATGTCACAAGGGAATCATTTATTATGTTAAAGGCTCTGGCTAGGACTCTTTCAAATCTCCATTCAGTAGAGCATGTGCAAGATGATGAATTTTCTCTTAATGGTGAGAATTCCTTACCAACAGAAGCATATGTTTGGATTTGTAACATATGTTTTCCCCGAGACTGTCAAAGTGATACTAGGTAAAGGAAACCCTCACTATGTCTGCAGTGCTCATGTTCTGGTTAAGCTATACAAAGAGAGAAAGAAGCATGGAGACAGGAAAAATGGCAATAGAGGAGAACAATATGCAAGATACTTGTTGTCGTATTACAATGTAGATTCAAAGGACTATGATCTATGTCCATCTCCTAGACTATTTCAGAATGCGGAACCAAAAGGGTATCGTGCTAAGGTTTTAGAATTTCTAAACCAGTTAATTATTTGAATGACGTGCATGTTCTCTATGTGAAGTCCATGAAATGGATTTCTCCCGAGGTCATAGGAGAGACGTCGGCCAAGCAAGACAGTCACTGCGTTGTGGCAATTGGAAACAAGATCGTTGTCTATGGAGGTGATTGCGGAGATCATTATCTAGGAGACGTCGATATATTGGACCTCTTTACCTTCACCTGGTCAAGGATGGTGGTCCAAGGTTCGAATTCGCCAGGGGTACAAGATGGGCATGCTAGTGTGGTCATTGGTAGTAAGGTTTACATAAATGATTATTGCGGAGTCAGTTTGCCCGAAGAATTTGGTGATCTGTGCTCTTTGAAAGTCTTGTATTTACGTTACTACTTGGGAATGAAATCGTTTCTTGATTATTTTGGAAAGCTAACAAACCTCCAGGACATTAGTTTGTTGGGTTCTTCCTTGCAGATGCTTCCAAATTCTTTTGGTAAATTAACTAGACTCAAACGTCTAGAGTTGCGCAACTGTTTCGATTTGACCATCTCTAGCGTCACGCTTGGAAATATTACGACCCTAGAATACTTAAATATTCTAGATTGTAGAAATGTGGGTGAATTTCCCCCGCAGGTCTCACATCAAAGGTCCTTGAAAGAATTATGGTTTTCCGGAGCGAACTTAAAAGAATTGCCCAGCGAGAAGAAAGTCTGCATTGTCAGAAACCGCTGCAACAAGATTAGGGACGATGCTCAGGAGCCGACTCCAGGAGACGAAGATTATGGCAGGTGGCTTAAGGAGATATTGGGGCATTACCATTCGTTTGATGATTGGGGCGTTATCATTCGTGTGATGATGGGGGTGTTACCATTCACGAGGTGCTCGTCGGTGGTGGTGCAGGACATGGAGGCGCCAACAAGTAGGTCCTGAATGAGGAGGATCTTTCTCGGCTGGACAACGCATTTGAATATTGCGCTCCAGACTGCGAAATCCTTGGCCTATCTTTCCACCTCGCACTTCCTTGCGACCTGCCTCATATGCATATGTCGCAGATGAGAAGGCAGGAGAGATTAGCAAAACTTTCCAGGGAGGAAATTTACATCGTTCCGTCTCTACTACTATATTCTTTGGAGGGTTATGGATATGAGAAATATCAATGTGTGTGAGAGTGAAAGAAATCATGAACTTTATCTGAGGACCAGGAATGCCGCCCGAGAGGCCAAGCAGACGAGAATATTAGAGTGGCCATGGAAGCTTTTAATTTCAGTAAGCTCGGGTACGCTGGGACTCCGGAGAGCGGCTCCATGTTATTGTGTTCTTTTCCCTTGAAATTTAATGCCCTGGGACTCGAAGAGGCATATTGGAAGAAATGTTGTGCAAATTTGAGTAAGGACTACATTGCGGTTGCGTGCTTGATCATTTTTTTCATGCTGCTTCCCACTACAAGCTTGTCTCGGCATTGGCTTAGTGAGATGGTTTGCCAGTCACTGAATTTGCAAACTTTTGGAAACCTTTTGTGGCACATGTTTGTAGTTGTACTTTGCTCTGCAGTTTTGGTCATTCAACTAGGCTTCTTGAAATGGTATCAGAGAAATCGAGGCAATGTCCTTCTAGGTTTTGCATATGTTCTTTGGATTTGGGGAAGTATGAAACTCTTCCTTGTAAATAATCTTGAGCTCGGTTTTAGTTTTCCAGTGGTCTTGATCCAGTGGATTTTCATGAATATACTGTATCGTGTTCCATTCTGCATACACATATTCTCAAGAGCACTTGGTTTGGGAATGCAAATTTTTTCCATCTTGGCAAAGGGTAACAATAGTGAAGCTCTGATTCTTCTTCTGTTACTTTTCGTTGGCCACACTATTAGGAATTTTTGAAGACATATTTTCATTTAGATTATTTCATCTGGTGCATATTGATGGTTATTTAAATGTTTGCAAAAGCTATAGTCAGGTTGAATCTCAAAAAATCATAAAAGCAAAACCGCAGCTTCCAAGTGTCAAGGAAGGAATGACGAGTTGTCAAACGATTAGTAACGGTTCAAGAAGCTGACAGATGCGCCTGGCAGTTGTAGAATTCCATGAAGACGAACCGTTTCATATTCCTGGAACACAAAGAGTTTTAGATTTTTCTTTTAAAAGATGGATTGATGTAACAACGAAAAGGGGGGAGAGCTGGGGAAAACCTCTTTCGAAGAGGGGATCTTCTTGCAAGCCGAGTTATTTTGTAAGCCAATAATGGAGTAATATATATGATGTATTTGCTTGAGACTGTGAGATTCATCACGGTCGATTCTTTCAACATGTTTTTCCCTATTTCAGCTGTGTTAAATATGTTTGGAATTCATTTGATATGCTCCTTACTCACAGTTGATGTGTTGTCATTATCATAATGTTATTTCTTCCTTATTCCATCATGACTGTGTACAAATTGTTTTCCTGTATCTTTGTTTCATTTTATCTTCCTAACTGATGTGCTTCATTATACTTTAGTATGACCACTACTATAGAGAATGAATTTCGGTCTTCTGTAATTTTTTACTGTCTTTCCTCTGCACCATCTCTCAGCGGGTGTAAGACCAGTCTACACTTCCAGAATTCTGCATATATTCTCTGCTACATCGGCCTTTCCTTTCTTTTTCTGCTACCGCATCATGATTATCAAATTGCTGAAAGATAGACTTACTTTGCCTCACTTTCCGCAAGTTAAACGATCTCTGCTATTGTCTCCTTTCTTCGGTTTTCACTTGACTCCATGCCCAATGGACCATTTCCTTGGTTTAACCCCAAACTCTAAAAATCCAAGACCATCATTTACCCATAAATCTGCCCACCTTTTTAAGCTTACTGAATATCATATTGTGACATTTTTCAAGAGATCCCTCTCGGGTTGGGGGAGGGCAAATTTCCAATCCAAAGTGGTTCGAGGTTGCCTCGGGATTGATTTGCTGCAACCCAAATTTCAGTTCTGAGCGACAACATTTTGGTGTCGTTTCCGAGGATTTCAAAGTTAATATATATCCCTGGGAGAACGACATTTTCATAGTCCTAAGGCCCGGTTGAGCAGCCGGTCATAGGAAAATATTGGTTGCACATGCTCTGGCGACTCCATAAAAAGTTTCTGATGGGGATTTCACTGGTGGGAGAACTCAGAATTACAGCATTCGCATAAGGTCGCCCAATGGATGAAGGCACCTGGTCTACTGTTCTTGGAACTTTACGAGAAAGTACCATTTCTAGATGGAGCCTATGTTGTAACAGATATTAAAAATTTCCGATTTGACTCACGAACTTTTTCCCAAATCATCTCCAAGCTAAATCCCTGCATTATGAGCGACATCCTTCTGCAGATTGGCAGACATGATGGATATCAGGGATGGAGATTCAAAAATTTCATTGTTAGCAAGTGAGCATGCAGTTTTTGAGAATGTAGAAGAAGGTCAAGGTCCCGGCATTGAGCGTTGTACTTATGATGATGACATGATGTCTCGTCACAATATTTCAAATCTCGATGCTTCTGGTCGCGCGATTCAAAGACCCCCCTCCTTGCTGCATAAAAATTACAAAAGACTGAAATCCAACCGACAAGATGAACTGAGGCAATTCAGAACAAGCTTGCGGTGTTGGGGGCTTGATCAATATACCAAACTGAATATAGTATTTTCGTGGTTGACCAGCTAGCTACAACAGAAGAGCCTTGTCTATCTGTGATTATTTCTCTGGCAAAGCATTCCCCTACTGCTGCTAATGCTATTCTGAAATGTCCTCGATTATTGGATATAGTAACTTAGCGCTACATAATAGAGAAAACTGACTTGAAGGTTGAACCCATTCAAATGAAAGTTGTACGTCTTCTTAAGGTATTGTGTGAAGCACATAGGTCAAATTGTGTATATTTTACAGAATCTGGAGTTTTTCAATCTGATGAAAGGCACTTGTTTTGCCATTACACTCAATACGACTGGTTAAATATGGGTCAAGAAGCTTTCAAGTCTACCTGTGCTGTACTTGTAGAGGAACTTTGTCTGTGGAAGGTCTGCATAGAGTATGGTCTATGTGTATCATGTTTTCTAGATTTCTATCTAGCACGCTTCTTTTGGCTAAGCCCCACTTCTTTTGAGAAAATTATTGGTAGAGACATAGTTAATGAAGTCCTAGATGTCGCAAGGGAATCATTTATTGTGTTAGAGGCTCTGGCTAGGAATCTTTCAAATATCCATTCAGTAGAGCATGTGAAAGATGATGAATTTTCTCTTAATGGTGAAAATTCCTTACCAACAAAAGTGTATGTTTGGATTTGTAACATATGTTTTCCCCGAGACTGTCAAAGTGATACTAGCTAAAGGAAACCCTCACTATGTCTGCGGTGATCGTGTTCTGGTTAAGCTATACAAAGAGAGAAACAAGCATGGAGACAGGAAAAATGGCAATAGAGGAGAAAAATATGAAAGATACTTGTTGTCGTCTTACAATGTAGATTCAAAGGACTATGATCTATGTCCAACTCCTAGACTGTTTCAGAATGCTGAACCAAAAGGGTGTTACGCTAAGGTTTTAGAATTTCTAAACTGGTTAATTATTTGAATGACATGCATGTTCTCGATGTGAAGGCCATGAAATGGATTTCTCCCGAGGTCAGAGGAGAGACGTCGGCCAAGAGTGACAGTCACAGCGCTGTGGCAGTTGGAAACAAGATCGTTGTCTATGGAGGTGATTGTGGAGATCATTATCTAGGAGACATCAATATATTGGACCTATTTACCTTCACCTAGTCAAGGATGGTGGTCCAAGGTTCGAATTCTCCAGGGGTACGAGCTGGGCACGCTAGTGTGGTCATTGGTAGTAAGGTTTACATAAATGATTATTGCGAATTCAGTTTGCCCGAAGAATTTGGTGATCTGCGCTCTTTGAAAGTCTTGTATTTACGTTACTGCTTGGGAATGAAATCGTTGCCTGATTCTTTTGGAAAGCTAACAAACCTCCAGGAAATTAGTTTGTTGGGTTCTTCCTTGCAGATGCTTCCAAATTCTTTTGGTAAATTAACTAGACTCAAACGTCTAGAGTTGCGCAACTATTTTGATTTGACCATCTCTAGCATCACACTTGGAAATATTACGACCCTGGAATACTTAAATATTCTAGATTGTAGAAATGTGGGTGAATTTCCCCCTCAGTTTGTACATCAACGGTCCTTGAAATAATTCTGGTTGTCTAGAGCGAACTTGAAAGAATTACCCAGCGAGAAGAAAGTCTGCGTTGTCAGAAACCACTGCAACAAGATTAGGGACGATTCTCAGGAGCCGACTCCGAGAGACAAAGATTATGGCAGGTGTCTTCAGGAGATATTGGGGCATTACCATTCATGTGATTATTTGGGCATTACCATTCATGCGATGATGGGGGCATTACCATTCACGAGGTGCTCGTCAGTGGTGGTGCAAGACGTGGAGGCGTCGGCAAGCAGGTCCTGAACGAGGAGGATCTTTCTCGGCTGGACAACGCGTTTGAATATTGTGCTCCAGACTGCGAAATCCTTGGCCTATCTTTCCACCTCACACTTCTCTATGACCTACCTCATATGCATATGTCGCAGATGAGAAGGCAGGAGAGATTAGCAAAACTTTCCAAGGAGGAAATTTACATCGTTCCATCGCCACTACTATATTCTTTGGAGGGTTATGGATATGAGCAATATCAATGTGCGTGAGAGTGAAAGAAATCATGAAATTTATCTGAGGGCCAGGGATGCCGCCCGGGAGGCCAAGCGGACTAGCAGCTTAGATTGGTCATGGAAGCTTTTAATTTCAGTAAGCTCGGGTACGCTGGGACTCCAGATTGTGGCTCCATGCTATTGTGTTCTTTCCCCTTGAAATTTAATGCCCCGGGACTCGAAGAGGCATATTGGAAGAAATGTGGTGCAAATTCGAGTAAGGACTACATTGTGATTGCGTGCTTGATCATTTTTTGCATGCTGCTTCCCACTACAAGCTTGTCTCGGCATTGGCTTAGTGAGATGGTTTGTCAGTCACTGAATTTGCAAACTTTTGGAAACCTTTTGTGGCACATGTTTGCAGTTGTACTTTTCTCTGTAGTTTTGGTCGTTCAACTAGGCTTCTCGAAATGGTATCAGAGCAATTGAGGCAATGTCCTTCTGGGTTTTGCATCTGTTCTTTGGATTTGGGGAAGTCTGAAACTCTTCCTTGTAAATAATCTTGAGCTCAGTTTTAGTTTTCCAGTGGTCTTGATCCAGTGCATTTTCATGAGTATCCTGTATCGTGTTCCATTCTGCATACACATATTCTTAAGAGCACTTGGTTTGGGAATGCAAATTTTTGCCATCTTGGAAAAGGGTAACAATAGTGAAGCTCTGATTCTTCTTCTTTTACTTTTCGTTGGCCACACTGTTAGGAATTGTTGAAGACATATTTGCATTTGGATTATTTCATCTGGTGCATATTGATGGCTATTTAAATGTTTGCAAAATCTATAGTTAGGTTGAATCTCAAAAAATCATAAAAGAAAAACCGCAGCTTCCAAGTGTCAAGGAAGGAATGACGAGTTGTCAAACGATTAGTAACGATTCAAGGAGATGGAAGATGCGCCTGGCAGTTGTAGAATTCCATGAAGACGAACCGTTTCATATTCCTGGAACACAAAGAGTTTTAGATTTTTCTTTTAAAAGATGGATTGATGTAACAGCGAAAAGGGGGGCGAGCTGGGGAAAACCTCTTTCGAAGAGGGGATCTTCTTGCAAGCCAAGTTATTTTGTAAGCTAATAATGGAGTAATATATGTGATTTGCTTGAGACTGTGAGATTCATCACGGTCAATTGTTTCAGCATGTTTTTCCCTATTTCAGCTGTGTTAAATATGTTTGGAATTCATTTGATATGCTCCTTACTCACAGTTGATGTGTTGTCATTATCATAATGTTATTTATTCCTTATTCCGTCACGACTGTGTACAAATTGTTTTCCTGTATCTTCATTTCATTTTATATTCCTAACTGATGTGCTTCGTTATACTTTAGTACGACCACTACTATAGCGAATGAATTTCGGTCTTCTGTAATTGTTTACTGTCTTTCCTCTGCACCATCTCTCAGCGGGTGTAAGACCAGTCTACACTTCCATAATTCTACATATATTCTCTGCTACATCGACCTTTCCTTTCCTTTTTCTGCTACCCCATCATGATTATCAAATCGCTGAAAGATAGACTTACTTTGCCTCACTTTCCGCAAGTTAAACTATCTCTGCTATTGTCTCCTTTCTTCGATTTTCACTTGACTCCATGCCCAATGGACCATTTCCTTGGTTTAACCCCAAACTCTAAAAATCCAAGACCATCATTTACCCATAAATCTGCCCACCTTTTTAAGCTTATTGAAGATCATATTGTGACATTTTTTGAGAGATCCCTCTCAGGTTGGGGGAGAGCAGCTTTCCAATCCAAAGTGGTTCAAGGTTGCCTCGGGATTGATTTGTTGCAACCCAAATTTCAGTTCCGAGTGACAACAAACACTATCCTAAATGAATATGGAGACAATGCCTCAAGAACTCCCCCTCGTGACACTGGCGATCTAGAGACTATACTCAACACCAATGAGTCATACAAGTAGAGGGGAAAAGGTTTGGGTGAGAAAAGTGCCCATTCCCCGACTTTCACGCCAAAGAGTACACCATCTCGAAGCAGTGCTACAACGGCCTACCCAAGTAAGAAATTCACCCACAGTTCTTCAGGCGGGGGAGGAGATAAGAACCCTCCTTCCAGAAAAATTGAAAGTTCTCATAAACTTCCCTTGAGGAAGAAATTAAAAAACATTGTGCAAGAAGAAGAGGGACCTCGAGGAGAAAGTGATATCGACGACCTCTCACTCGAGGATATGGAACTTGAAATTGACATCGAGAAAGTGTTCCCCAACATCAACCAACTAGAGAACACGGCTTACCATAACCCTACGATGGAAATAATTGAGACCGAGACCTTCAACAAAGAAGATTCTTTTGCATTTCAGAGCATTTTGTTTTACAGCGAATCCAAAATTTTGATTATTGAGAAAATAGATGTAAAGAATAAGAAGGGGAAATCGTGTTCATATATTAACCTACATAACATGCAACCTTCCCAAATTTCCTAGATACATCGAGAAAATGGAGATTATCTAGACAATTCTATTGAAGGCCTTGAAGCGGAGAATGTCAGGTTAAAGGAGAAAATCAAAGAATTGGAGGAAGATTTAATGCCCCTTCCAGTACTTGCTAGTCCTTTAGAAATGATCGGGCCTACCACACCTGCGGAAAAGTTAAAAGGATCATCAATCCTTCTCACATCATCCTGAGGCTATGTGGAAAAGATTATCAAGAAAACAATGGAATTAATAACAGAGGCTTGGGAGATATCAAAGAGAATGGTCTCTTTTGGAATGAGAGCACACACTTTTCATGAACATCTTCAAGCATATTTGAAAAATGAGGAAGGTTTCTACCTTGATGCAGTTGTACCATTTGGTGTTAAAGTTACTAATATGAAGGAATCGAGAATAAGAGAGGAGGATATCCCTTCCTCGAACCAAATAAAACAACTAAATGTGTGTTGGAAGGAAAAGGTAAAAAACCTGAATGGTATTGTTCAAGCATGTAGCTAGGCCATAACTAGAAGAGAATAATTATTCAAGAAGATAACTGAGATAGATCTAGTTGGCAACACCAATGAGGTCCAAGACCCGAAATTGATACTCAATTCATTGTTCTTAACCAAGAAATCATTTGATGAACAAGTTGATATTTTTAAAGGGTTTTCATTTGAAAATTTTTATGGCATTCTTGAATATGGTGAAAATGACGTGGAAAACTGGCTAGTTGATTATTTGATAAAAAAACAAGATATTAAAGAAGCATTGTGGAACGTTTCTATTGATCTAAGGGACTTGGAAGGTGAACTCTTCAATATAACAATCCAGCATGAAATCAGCGTGGCACAAATGAGGAGCTACATCAAGTGGTGGTTCAAAAAGGTTGTTGACAAGCTCACCAATGAAGGGAAAAGGATGGTTGAGATGGTTCATGTAATCGTCGAGGAAATCCATTAAAGGACATCAGCGAGCAAGTGACATACAATGAGATACCATCATAGTAAGTTCATACCGATCACATCTTTCTATCTTTATCAATCTCTTCATCCAGTTACTCCACCTCTTTAAACATAAAGGTTTAACAAAAGACTGATATTTTCCTTTTTCTTCTTTCCAAGCCTTGTTGTATTCCACCACCCACTTTTTTCTTTCTACGAAATTCATTCTTATACATATTTTCTTGATGGTCCAAGGGAGCCCCAATCCCAGTCATTATGACAAATGCATTCTAATTTCAGAGAATATGTATTGAACTATATATTTTTTAGAAATTCCAAGAGAGCTATTTTGGGAACAATCTCGACTGTACTTTGTAACCCATTTTTTTCTGAATATAAAGTATTTGAGGTTGATCTATTGTTATCTCCTTTTGAGTTGCCCATGTATTACTTTGACAAAGTTCTCTTATGTATGCATATCATTTTAGTTTTTTTTTTTATGTGATCAGAAATATTTATCCCTACTATGATGGATGTGAGGAATTTTGTTTATTTGCTTTAAATGTATGTATGTGTGTGCGTTTCCTGGTCCATTCTCAGGAACTCTCTTTTAAAAGAAAAATAAAATATTTTTCGCTTTCTTTTATATCTATTTTATTTTGATGGACTTCTTTAAAAGTCCCACATTTTGTAAATCTTAGATAGAGGAGTAGCACATCTATAAAAACCCAGGAGGATTTGCATCCTCGTGAATTTGTCATTTCGATCCTAATGGATTCAAGCGTCAACATTTTTGGCGACCATACTAGAGACATGAACTGAAAATTTGGAACCTGGCCCGACGTTTTGATAGAAATATATGACTTTATCGTAGGGTAACCAACCCCATTTAGAAATTTGACTAAATAATCAACGAAGCATTTTGCACCAATTTTATAATCTGGTAATATCAACATCCCAGACTCAAGAAGAGTTAGAAGGGTCTTGGCAGATCTTATTCAAAGAAGAAGAAAGAGAAATTCTTCGAAGACAAAGGAGAGAAGAACGAAAAGATAGAATAAATAAAATATTGACTAAAGTAGCACGAGAACAAGGTCAAGTTTGAAGCTGGACAAATACAAGGGACCCATCACCCGAAGTAAAAGTAAACAACTCTATGTCCCTAGAAGTGAAAATTTTGATTTTGAAACCTCCTTAAAAATGGCAGCAAGAGACAAACAACCCTGAATCAAACATCATGAGGAGAGACAAGGAGGCGAAAGAGATGTTGCAAGAAACCAAGGAATCCCAGGGTTTGGAAATAGAAGGAGGCTGAGAGAGTCCCCTCTTAATCCCATGGGTGAACAACACGAATTCCAAATTCTCCCTAAGGGCACCTTGAAGGAATTTTCTGCAGATGGGACAATCGATGCAAAGATGCACTTTCATTTATTTCTTGTCGTTTGTGACTTCCACCGAGTTGAACATGATGATGTCATGGTGAGGTTATTTTTGCAAACTTTATCATAATTATATTATGAATGGTATACAACATTTCCCAGTAGATCCATTTTCTCGGTTAATGACCTCAAAGTTGTGTTCCTAAATATGTCCCCCCCCCAAATTTCCTACTATACACTCCTCACAGACTTCACCCAGATTGGGTTAAGGAAGAACAAAAGGATACGAGATTTTAATCTCAGGTTAAATAAGACTTTGAGTAGAATCCCAGAAGACAAAATACCAATTGACCCGGTCACTCTCAGTTTCTATAAGAATGCAATTCCCCCGAATGTGAAATATTCCATCAGAACATCCCAGATGGATACCCTGGAGGAAGCAATGATTAAGGCTACTGAGATGGAAGAAATTATGATTGAAATGAGCGTCAACCCCGACATTATATTGGGAAAAGTACAAAGACATATGAGGGGGTTGAATATTGATAATCAAGGAGCTTCCATATCGATAAGAAACAAAGATTTAAACCTCGATAAACTCAGAATCAAATGGTGGGAGGATGATTTTTTAAGGGAACCATATCTGACATAAAATTTGACCCTACTACAACACAAGAAACAAAGAAAATAATTGAGATTGTGCAGATGAATAGAACCATCAAACAGATGCAGAATGAAATAACCAGGCTGATAAGGGGAGATAATTACATTCCAAACCCAAGAATTCCAATTCCCAAACAAAGGAGGAACCCTCCCCCTGAAAACAGGGTCAGATTCAAGAATACTAAAGACCCACTGAGACCAAGGGTTCCTAGACATCCCACTCAAAATGATTTTGTTTTGGATGATGTCTGTGATGAGTAATTGACTGAGAAAGAAGGTTATTACTTACCTAATGAATCCTCCAAGACAGTGAATATGGACAGATGTGAGGCGTCCATGTACATATATGGAGAAGGAGAATATGATCCTAACTTGCAAGAAGATTTCACCCAGACAAAAGGATTTGTAAATAGACCAAAGAATAAAGGTGACTCTGACAAAGAAAAAAAAAAAAAAAAGGAAAAGGAAAAAGCCAATGAAAAAGTGTCGAATGAGAAGCTGATAGTTGGAACCAAAAGGCAACTCGTAGAAATAAGATCAACTCAAATGACATACAATGTCATGGAGGACTTAAGTAAGTTGAGATAACCTTGCCTTTTACAGAAGCGATGAAGATTCCTCAGCAGAGGAAGAATATATTGAGGTTGTTGGATGATCCATCGAAAATAAATGAAGTTGTTTCTACCACTCCAAAATAGAACCAGAGCATGTCAACTGCTAAGTTGAGAGGCAAGGAGGGGGAAATTATTAAAGTACCCTGAGAGCCCAGAAAAAATTTCTTCTTCAAGAAGAAGGATAATGAATTAATGGAATACTACGTAGACGTCAGGATCAAAAACTATTTATTGGTTGTGGAGCCTGGTTATCTTCTTGATTCAGAGGTCTTTGTTTTCAGCCATGTTTATACCCCATGAAGACTTTACACCCCAGAATAATGTACACTCTTCCACGTGGGGGAGTGCAAAGGGGGGTTAACCCCTCTGCAGGGTCTGGGGCGTCCATCCCCCCGGCTAAGTGGTCCAAGGTAAAGCGGGCCCCCAACAAGGGTTTAGGGGACAACATTCCCCAATGGGGGTTCAGGGGTGAAGCCCTCGAAGGAAAAATTGCCTTGTAAATGTATATTGTAATTTCATAGTAAATATGGACCATTCATTATAAGGTCATAGATCTGACGGTAGAAGTTATGTTATGGTTTTTTTCCCTAGAAGGAAACCCTCTTTTATGAGGGAAATGTATTGCGGTTATGTATCATTGTGAATATTGTATTCTAAGAGAGGAGACTATGAGAGAAAGAAGATGAAGTTACAGCGGGTGTGTTGTAGGTTGTATCCCTTCATTTGATGGATAATAATAAATGAAGGACCTGGAAATTTCTCTGGTCGACATATCCCACACTGGGTGAACCACGTATATCTGTGTCTCTAT
This sequence comes from Picea engelmannii, assembly GCA_009831015.1. Taxonomy (NCBI): domain Eukaryota; kingdom Viridiplantae; phylum Streptophyta; class Pinopsida; order Pinales; family Pinaceae; genus Picea; species Picea engelmannii. The sequence continues at coordinate 158,429 of ML802538.1, read as the reverse complement.
TGTATTGTGTATCTTCTATGTTTTATTTCCGCATTTGTTTTATTTTATTGCTTCGTGATCCTATTTTTCTAACACTATGTTATCTTGGACATGGAGCAGAATGAAAACCTAGAATGAGTTCAAGACTTGGAGGTCCCAAAATGTGTATTTGAAGGCTACTGGAGAATGCCATTCGATGGAGCATGCTCTAAATCAGGGAACAAAGTTGGGATTGTTCTCATAATCCCAAATAAGACGACGCATCCTCGCGTTGTAAGATTGGATTTTCCATGCACTAATAATGAGGAAGAATGTGAAGCTTTAATCTAGGGGATGATCCTCACACAAGGAATGATCATCTCATTTTGACTGGAGATTCAAAGTTGCTCATCAACCAGGTTACCAAAAAATACAAAATCAAAAAGGAAAGACTGAAACTGTATTTCAAAAGAGTTAATGAACCGATGGAATCTTTCATCTCTTTCAATATTGCTTTCATTCCAAGGGATAAGAATCATAAGGACGATTTTCTAGCTTTGGAAGCTTCATTATAAAATACATACGATATCCTAAGAAAAACATATTTCCAGGTGGAAAGGGACTTTAGGCCATCTGTGCTCGATAATATTGAGTACTTGCAAGTGTTTGACAATGATGAACAATTGGACGATTTTTTGTTAAATGATGATGAAGAAGAAGATGATAAAGTGATTTTCGTACCCAAATACTACATACAAGTTGAATCTTTTTCACAAAAGACGATCATGCCAAGAATCTTTTTGAAGACGTTTCAGTTTGAGAGGTGCAAGAGACAAGAAAATTCAATATTAGAATGGACTAGTCCCCGAAATATGTCAATTTGGGAATCGATTGAACCCCCGAAGAAGTTGATCAATATGTCACCTTATTCAAGGAATATATTGTTGTGTTTGCTTGGATCTATGACGAATTAAAGGCTTATGACAAGACAATATTCCAGCATGTCATTCCTTTGAGGGAAGAATCCAAACCGGTGAAACAAAAAATAAGAATGATGAATCTTGAGTTGAAGCCTCTAGTAAAAATTGAGTTGGAAAATTTAAAGAAAGCATGGATAATATATCCCATTAGACATTCAAACTAGCTTTCAAATCCCGTGATTTTCAGGAAGAAGACCGAGGAAATATGAATGTGCGTCGACTTCAGAGATCTTAACAAAGCAAGCATAAAACATCATTTTCCGCTTCCCAGCATGGATTTTCTATTGCAGCAAGTTATGGGATCGTCATGCATGTCTATGTTGGATGTTTTCTCTGGATATAATAAAGTTTTAGGGGCTGAGGAAGATAGATAATAAACAACATTTATCACACGATGGGAAACATATGCTTATGCTAGAATGCCCTTCGGCTTGAAGAATGTTGGATCTACGTTCCAAAGAGCCATGGACCATGCGTTCAACGGATTGATAGGAAATTTCATGGAATACTACCAATATGAATTGACAGTGCATTCAAGCAAAAGGGATGATCACATCCATCATTTAAGAAAAATCTTTGAAATATGTAGATCATACGACGTCTCTCTCAACCCAAATAAATTATGTTTGTTGTGACTAAAGGCAAGTTGTTGGGCCACATTGTATGCAAGGAAGGGATTTACATTGACCCATAAAGAGTTAAAGCGATTAATGAACTCAACCCCCTGACATCAAATAAGGGAGTCGATTCATTCTTTGGAAAAATTAATTTTGTTCGAAGATTTGTTCCTGATTATGAAAGCATCATAAAACCCATCAATTTATTGCTAAAAAAAGAGCAAAGGTTCGAGTGGACAAAAAATACTCAGGAATCATTCAACAAGATCAAGGGATCCATCGCCACCGCTCTCGTCCTCATTATTCTAGATTTTCAAAAATATTTCATTATCTATTCATTTGCTACAAAAGCAGTTGTTGCGTCCGTCCTCACTCGGAAAAATAGTAACGGAGAAGATCTCCCCATAAGTATTATGAGAAAAAATTTACACGACTATGAGTTGAGGTATTCAGAACTTGAGAAATGGGATTTGGCTATCATAAAAGTTGTGGCACACTTTCAGACTTATATACTAAACTCTCATGTTATTGCCTATGTCCCCTCGTCCCCCATCAAGATGCTCCTAAATCAATAGTTGAGGGAAGGAAAATGGGCCAACTGGTTGGTAAAAATTCAAGAGTATGATATCGAGATCAAACCGTTGAAGGAAATAAAAGGACAAGGATTATGCAAGCTTATGGTGAATGGGGACTCAATATATGGGATGATTTCAATCTTAGTCGAGGAACCATTATTTGATTCAGAATGGTACAGAGATATCATATTCTATTTAATATCTAGGAAATTCCCTGTTACAATGAGTTCCAAGGAGTGAAGAACACTCAATATGAAGTCGAACCAATATGTATTGATTGTTGATATACTTTTCAGAAGAAATTTTGATCGTATACTTTTGATATGCGTCGATGAGAATCAAGCTCTAGCATTGATCAAAGAATTCCATGAGGGAATATGTAGTGGATGCTTTACACCCACTACAACTGCTCACAAAATAATGAGAGTGGGATTCTATTGGTCGTCAATCTTCAAGGACTCATATGCCGCAATAAGGAGATGTTTTTCATGCCAACAGTTCTCAGGAAAAATGAAGAAAGTTGTGATGCCTCTACATCTGATTGTGGTGGAACAACCATTTTCCCAATGGGGACTTGATGTCATTGGGCCGATGAATCCAAAATCTAGAAAAGGGCGCATGTACATTCTAACAACTATCGATTATTTCAAAAAATGGCTAGAAGCCGTGGCACTGAAGAAGGTCGATGCTGAAGAATTGATCGGATTCCTCAAAGACAACATTATGTCGAGGTTTGGTGTCCCTGATAAATTTATCACAAACAACGGTTTGATCTTCATCGGGTCAAAATTCAAGGAGTTTTTCGTACAATATGGGATCATTATGGGTCAGTATTTGAATTATTATCCACAAGGAAATGGCCTTGCCGAATCCATGAACAAAACACTTGTTCATATATTGAAGAAAAATATTGATGGAAACTAGAGAAATTGGCACCTGAAACTGACAGAAGCATTATGGGAAAGAAGGACAACCCTGAAAGATAGTACCAAGATGACTTTGTAGACTCTGTATCTATTGGTCTATGGGAAAGAGGCAAAAATGCCAATTAACCTCAAGCTTAACACATTGATCTCCATGGTTAATACTGAAGATATGGAAGACACTTCACCTACTTAGAAAAGGATCAATCAATTGTTAAAGTTGGAGGAGGAACAAAGAAAATCCATGAATCAGACTTCTCAGAGGCAGAAGACCGTCAAAAAATATTTTGATCAAAGAAAAACTATGAAGAACTTTCAGAAGGGAGAATTGGTACTACTTTGGAACAAATACAAGGAAAAGGCTTCCATGCACACGAAGTTTGGAGCACTTTGGATCAGACCCTATGTATTCGAATAGATATTAGGCTTCAACTCATATATGCTCCAAGACATGAAAGGAAAAAGGTTAATGATTCCTGTCAACATGCAACATCTGAAAGGTTTCTTCTCCTATTACTTTTCATTCTCATTGTACATAATTTTATTTCTAGTTTGTATATTCTTAATATGGCTCCATAACCTAATGGGCGAAAGCACCTGGTTACGAGAGATTATGGATTCTTAACAACCCATAAGGGGTCATCATCCCACAGTTGGAGTCTGTTGTTGAGGTCATTTCCCACTTCTGAAAAGTTCCCTCCCCTTTTCTATTCTCCCAAATTCTTTTCTCCCTTTATTTTCCCCCTTCTACACTTATCTGTTTTTTCCTTTTATTTTTTCCCTCTTACTATCCCTTTCTCGTTCTAACACTTAGTTGCATTTTAGACCACAGGTTCCCGAGTTGGCGGGCTTGCAATTTCTCACCTCCATCTACAACTTCACATCACGAGTCTAATCGATCGTCATGATGTTCCATACTTAGCCAATTCTACGATCGTGGATTCTCGGGTTGACGGGATAGAGCTTTCATGTTCCTGTGTTCCATGATAGACACATTGCACCAAATATTTATGTGTTCTACATTTCGATCCCCAGACTCATTGAACTACCTAAGTTTCATTCCTCCTACATAAATTCATCTGACTGTCGTGTCGTCCCACACTTAGCCAATGTCGCACCTCATACCATCATGGGCTCTCAAGTTCGCAGGTTCCCAGGTTTACAAAAATCTCAAGTCACATATTTCCCCCATCCATCCCCGCCACCCTTGTGCCTTTCCCAATGCACTTACTATGATTTTAATGCTAATAAATTACCATACAGGTTCTAAGGGATGATCATTAATAAGAGAAAATATCGAGGATACCTCCTATTAAAGCACATTAAAAGAGGATTTACAGATGATTACATCATCTCCCTTAACTGCTCATTCCTAACATAATTTGGAGCAAGGGAACATTCTCATCGACTTATGACAGCAAATCGACAACATTTCTGTGGAGATACACTGAATATTTTTGGGCACAAGGATCATAGTTTCCAGTTGTCCAGGGCATATTCCTATTATTCATCCCCTTCTGCCCAGAAGGAAGTAATCTAGAAGTCTGGAATTGCGTGCCCAAGGTGTGTCCCGAATTTTTTTGAATGTAAGGATTTGGTCACCTGGTGCATTGAGAGATACATTCCAATCCATCAGATCATCCAGTTGTGGGACCATTCCCCTATCTCTTTGTCACCTCAGGTTTTTTGTAAGATGTTGGAGCTTCTTGATCCAATTCTCACCTTCAAAGGTGAAGATTGTAGGGAGTTCTTAAAAAATCATGGCAATGGACTCGACCTCTTACCTGAATTCCTAGAGAACCCAACAGGAATCCCTGAGGACATCACAATATTGTAGGTTGGCTCATTTAAAAATCCCTTCTGGGAATTTGCATGGCTTTTTATGAGGATAACAAGACAGGAAACCATGGCCAACATCTCCCGGATGATTCTTTACATTCTTTATTTTACATTCAAGGAACATGCCATCTTCAATTGGGGTAAGTTGATTTCCATTGAAATATATTCCCACTTGGTGCAATACAAGAAGGAGAAGAAATTGTTTATGTCATCTTATTTGGTTTTCGCGATAACGCATTGTTGTCAGTTCCTGATATTATTTGTCTGCAAGAAGGTAAACTGTGAATTCAACCCAGTAACCTTCTGGTATCAAACATTGTGGAGGAAAAAGGCCTCCCAACATCTTTATGCAGTCTTTAATGATTTTGTCTCAGTTTTTAAAGAATTGTTGTTTGGAAAAAATTCTCACGGGATGTCTAACAAGGAGCGTAAGTTCATGGATAGGAAGGGGACACTGGAAAAAATGGAAAATTATAACATTATAAGGGATTTTGGATCCAAATAAAATACTTCCTTCCTTCCATGCCAAATATATGAAAAAATGTTTTTTGTTGAGATAGCAAGGCAATACACCTACTCGTTGCATTTTTCCATGAAAAGAGAAAAAATAAATTCATACCTCTGCCTTGGAAATTCGGGGATTTCATATTCAGAAATATGAACAATATTGATGAATTTGTGTGCCACTTCCACAGCCTCAATTTAAAATATGTTGAGAAAGTAAAAGGGTTCGACCCTAGTGGTATTTTTGTAGAACATTTGTTGGTTGTTGGTTTCAACAATTCTTTCATTAAAATTATTATGAATGGAGATGGACACAATGCCTCAAGCACTCTCGCTCATGACACTAGAAACCTAGAGACAATACTCAACACCAATGAGTCGTACAAGCAGAGAGGAAAAGTTTTGGGTGAGAAAAGTGCCATTTCCCCGACTGTCGCTCCAAAGAGTAGACAATCTCGGAGCAGTGCTCCAACAGCCTACCCAAGTAAGAAAGTCACCCTTGGTTCTTTAGGCGGAGGAGGAGATAAGAACCCTCCTTCCGGAAAAATTGAAAGTTCTCATAAACTTCCCTTGAGGAAAAAATGAAAAAACATTGTGCAAGAAGAGGAGGTACCTAGAAGATAAAGTGATATCCACGACCTCTCCCTCAAGGATATGGAACTTGAAATTTACATCAAGAAAGTGTTCCCCAATGTCGACCAGCTAGATAACATGGCTCACTAGAACCCTTAGATGGAAATAATTGAGACCGAGACCTTCGACGAAGAAGAGTATTTTGCATTTTGGAGCGTTGTTTTTTACAGCGAATCCAGAAATTTGATTATTGAGAAAAGAGATGTAAAGAATAAGAAGGGGAAATCTTGTTCAGATACTAACCTATGGAACATGTGGTATTCCCAAATTTCCTAGATACATCGAGCAACTGGAGATGCTCTAGAAAATTCTATTGAAGGCCTTGAAGTGGAGAATGTCAGGTTAAAGGAGAAAATCAAAGAATAGGAGGAAGCTTTAATGCCCCTTCCAATACTTGCTAGTCCTTTAGCAATGATTGGGCCTACCACACCTACGAAAAATTTAAAAGGATTGACAAGCCTTCTCACTTCAACCCAAGGCTTTTTGGAAAATAATATCAAGAAAAAAATGGAAGTAATAACATAGGATTGGGAGATGTCAAAGAGCATGGTCTCTTTTGGAATGAGAGCACACACTTTTCATGAATATCTACAAGCAGATTTGAAAAACAAGGAAGGTTTATACCTCGATGTGGTTGTACCATTTGGTGTTAAATTTACTAATATGATTGAATTGATAAGAAGAGAGAAGGATCTCCCTTCCCCGAACTGAATAAAAAAATTGAACGCATGCTGGAAGGAAAAGGTAAAAAACACGAATGGTATTGTTCAAGCATGTACCCGGGCTATAACTAGAAGAGAGGAATTATTCAAGAAGCTAACTGAGATAGATCTAGCTGGTAGCACCAATGAGGTCCAAGACCCAAAATTGATACTCAACTCATTTTTTCTTAACCAAGCAAGCATTTGATGAACAAGTTGATATCTTTAAAGGGTTGTCATTTGAAAAATTCTACGACATTCTTGAATATGGTGAAGATGACGTGGAAAACTAGCTAGTTGATTATTCAATCAAAAATAAAGACATTAAAGAAGCATTTCAAAACATTTCTATTGATCTAAGGGACTTGGAAGGTGAACTCTTCAATATAAAAATCCAGCATGAAATCAGTGTGGCACTAATGAGGAGATACATCGAGGAGTGGTTCAAAAAGGTTGTCAGCAATCTCACTAATGAAGGGAAAAGGAAGGTTGAGACTGTTCTTGTAACTTCCGAGGAAAGCCATAAAAGGAAAATAGTGAGAAAGTGACAAACGATGAGATACCATCATACTAAGTTCATACTAATCACATCTTTTTTTCCTTATCAAGCTCTTCATCCAGTTACTCCACCTCTTTAAATAGAAAGATTTAACCAAAGAGTGGTATTTTCTTTTTTCTTCTTTCCAGGTCTTGTTGCCTTCCACTGCCCACTTTATTCTTTCTACGAATGTCAATCTTATACATATTTTCTTGATGGTCCACGGGATCCCCAATCCCAGTCATTATGACAAACACATTCTAATTTCAGAGAATATGTATTGAACTATATATTTTTTAGAAATTCCAAGAGAGCTATTTTGGGAACAATCTCGACTCTACTTTGTAACCCAGTTTTTTTTTAATATAAAGTATTTGGAGTTGAGATATTTTTATCTCCTTTTGAGTTTCCCAAGTATTACTCTATCAAAGTTATCTTATGCATGCATATCATTTTATTTTTTTATTTTTTTATGTGATCATAAATTTTTAGCCCTACTCTGATGGATGTGAGGAATTATGTTTATTTTCTTTAAATGTATGAGTGTGTGTGTGTTTCTTAGTCCATTATCAGGAACTCGCTTTTAAAAGAAAAATAAAATATTTTATGTTTTCTGTTATATCTATTTTATTTTGACAGACTTCTTTAAAAGTCCCACATTTTGTAAATCTCGGACAGAGGAGTACCACCTCTATGGATTCACATCCTCGTGAGGTTTTTGTTTCGGTATTGACAGATTCAAGCATCAAAAGTAAGGAACACAAGTTTGGTTGAGGTATAAAGTTATGAATATTAGTGTATTTATATTGTAGAATGATGCAGGAGCATCGTAAGCAGCCAGCCAAGCAAGCAACGTAAAAGGCGGAAGACAACTGGAAGACCACCAACGCAGGTTTTTGAAATGTTTTTTAAGAATTAATGTAATGGCTAAAGGGAAGCATACTTTCACATTGTAAACAAATCATGAGCGATTCTCTCTCATCTGTAGAATGTAGAGGCATTTATGCATAATTAATGAAAGTAGGTCGATTTGAATTATAGATTAGACAGTTTAGAAGAGCAGGAGGTAAAAACGGATATAGACACCCTCATCTTTGTATTATTGTATCATTAGAACATTAGCATAGAGCTGTAGTAGAGAGTTGGAGAATAAGAACCCATGTACAGGAGCTTTGAATTAACATATGAACCTTTGAATCAAATTTCATGGTGTTATGATGTTTTCTGTTTATACATGGTCAATGGTATGTTTACAGTGATTTTATTCTCTTTGTTATGCATTTGCTTTAATACTGTGTGTATGTAGGATTTCATGTTGAATGTTTGAAGTCTGAGAGAGAAAGAGAATGAGTTTCAATTGTTTATCTTCCTGAGTGAGAGTTCCTGCAAGGAGTGCAGTGAAACGTCCACAAGGAGTGCATTGACAAAGGTTCATAGTTTATCTCTGAAAGCTCAGGAGGGATACCGTTGTTCTCATTCTAGTAGAAGTTCAAGTGAAGCACAAAATTCATGCAAGGTGTGCGCAGGATGGTTGAAAGATTAGAACTTATCAACCAAGGGGAGAGTTGAAGGACTGTTGTTGCAGGGAGTGCACAGAGTCGAAAGATCAAAATACCCAGGAGTATTTGAAAGTCTGTCGCAAGGAGTGAGAGCAGGAACCCTTTTGGAAGTTTGAGTTTGTAAGTGAAAGCTCAAAAGGGATAACACCTTTGAACACTTCAAACGAGGATGAAGGTTGAACTACTTCAAAGGGAGATGAGGGTTGAAGTCATCCAGCAGAAGTAAAGTTCAGAAGGGAGAACATTGGTTTATTTCGTAGAAGTTGTGCAGGAGAAAATGAGCAGTCGAAATTCTCTATGGAGAATTCACGAAATAGAGAAAACCATAGGATCCAGGAGAGCTGTGGAGAATTTAAGTGTTGGATCGAACAAAGACTTATTAGTCATTGACCCTGTGGAAAGTGCCATTTTGGAATTTAGGGTTTAGAAGTGATAGAGGGACGGAAGTCGGAGGTTCGTTCAAGTCCTAGAAGCCAGAAAGCTTGAGAGACAGGTGGCGAGAATCCGCGTCAGAGGTAGAGGATAGTGGAGAAGACAGGTGGCGTACTTGTCACCAAGCGGAGTCAAAACTTCGTTGACTATTTCGGGGTTTCGTAGGTTGGAGAGTCGGAAGCCTTGCATCAAGATTCATGAAGACGCAAAGTCTGAAACTCCAAATCGGCGAAAAGTCCCATAGGGGAGCCAGTCTTTGTTGAACGCATCGGGGTTCGGCATTTCGACATTTTTGAAGAAGAGAGATAGGGATTCTTTGTTCCGAGATTCCCGAAATCATGAGACGCGATACGGCTATGGAGGAGAACGCGGCCAAACATTTCGGTGAATCGGCATTTCGGGTTTCAGCAGTAGAGGGCCGAGAAACTCGACATGAGGGATCATGAAATTGTGAGACCCAAAGTCCCGAATTAGTGAAGGGTGCAATGTTATTGTGGTCAAGGAGATTTGGTTTGTTCACGCAGGCTCAATTCATAAGGACCTGTGGAAAACATTGTTGTGTGTGTGGGATTCCATGTGGGGAAAACCAAAGAGTCAACCAGACTCAAGGGTAGATTTAGAAAGATCATGTGCGTACCTTGGCCTGAGGGTCGGGGGTCTGCACCAGTTGTGGTATCAGATCTTGATTTTGTCTGTATATTTCAGGTAGAGTAAGCTAGGGGAAAAGGAGTACTCTGATACACATTAGTTGTGGTATCAGAGTTGCAGAACAAAGTCTTTGCTTTTTGTAGCAGAGAGAATAGGAAATATTTCTCAGCCATGCCACTAAGAAGAAGAGATAGGCCAATGCCAATGCCTGATCCAGCAGTGGAAAGAGAAATGTGTGAACTACGTGCTAGGCTTGATGCCATGGAGACAGCACAAATGTGCACAGTTAACACTGGAGATATCAGTGAAGCTGAAAGTGAAAATGAAGCTAGAAATGAGGGAGAAGAAGTAGCAGTTGAAGATACTGCGGATGAACACCTATTCAAGGTTGTTGCAAGGATAGGTGCCAGAGAAAAGATGGAGATTCCCATGTATGAGGGAAACTTATATGTTGAAGAGCTTCTAGACTAGATTATAACTCTGGATAAATACTTTGACTATGTGGATGTCGAGGAAGATAAGAAGGTCAAACATGTTGCCACTAGACTTAAAGGGCATGCAACATTATGGTGGGATGAACTGCAGGCTGACAGACGCTGCAAGGGCAAGCAGAAAATTAAGAGTTGGGATAGAATGGTTGCGAAGATGAAATCCAAATTCATACCCAAGGATTATCAAATCACTCTGTTTCTAAGGATGCAGAATTTGAGACAGAAGCTGATGTCAGTGAAAGAATACATTGAAGAGTTCTACAAGATAAACATCAAAGCAGGTCATCGGGAAAACGATGATGAAAAGGTTGCCAGGTACATGAATGGTCTGCGATATGACATTCAATATGAGATGAGCATGATGATCATTCGAACTGTGGAATATGCTTATCATATGGCTCTGAAAGATAAAGAAAAGATGAGCCGAAAGCAAGGTCAAAAAGGTCGAGGTAGAATTCAAGCTAGAGACAAAAAAATTTCCTAAGACAGAACTTACAAATCTAAGGAAGAAGGGAATAAACCTCAACCTCAACCTGAGAGAGGGGAAATCTCACAGAGAGGGCAGTATGCTTATAGAAATACTTTTTCTCGAGCCAAAGGAAGAGGAAGAGGCAGAGGCGGTGAATTAAAGTGCTTTGTCTGTGGAAAAAATGGGCATAAATCTTATGAGTGTCCAGATAGGAAGAAAGAAGATGGTGAAACTCACATTGTTGAAACACAAGGATAGAATGTTGAGGCAGAAGATGCTGAGGGTGGAAGATCTTTAATGATGAGGAAAGTTCTCTTAATGCTAGAGAAAGAGGCATAGAACTCAGCCCAAAGAAACAGTCTGTTTCAGACTGCTTGCAAGACAGAAGACAGAGTATGTAAAGTCATCATGGGCAGTGGTAGCACAGACAATATCGTTTCTACAGAAATGGTAGAAAAGTTGGAGCTGGAGACTATTGTACATCCAAGCCCATACAGAGTTTTGTGGCTACAAAAAGGAAATCAGGTAAATGTCACTAAACAATGTTTAGTTGAATTTAAAATAGGAGGATATAAGGATGAAATATTATGTGATATCACTCACATGGATGTTTGTCATCTATTGTTGGGTAGACCATGGCAATATGACAGAAATGTGATTCATGATGGGAGAAAGAACACATACACCCTGGAGAAGAATGGGAGAACTCACATGTTGTTGTCGATTAAGGATAAAGAATTGAAGAAAAGACAAATCTTTTCACTGGACAGAAGAAGCAGAGAAAAGTTTCAACCTGTTGAAGAACAAGATCACGAAGCAACCAATTTTGGTTTTGTCGGATTTTAGCAAAACATTCCAGGTCAAGTGTGACGCAAGTGGATTTGCAATTGGAGTGGTCTTGAGCCAAGACGATAGGCCGGTTGCATACTTTAGTGAGAAATTGAATGAAGCGAAGATTAAATACTCAACATATGACAAAGAATTCTATGATGTCATACAAGCGTTGAAGAAATGGAGACATTATTTGGTTCCTAAAGAGTTTGTTTTGTATAGCGTGTTGGCAGCCATTTCGTATTTTTATCCTATCTTTATAAGTTGCCCACACAAGTGTTTTGGAACCCTTGATTTTCATCGCAATCTTTGAATAAAACAACACTATTATTTCGCGCATTTGCACACTTGCCTTTGTTCTCGTTTTCACGACTGCAAGCGTGAAAACTTTGATTTTGAAGTCACATTAACATCGTCACTGGATTATTATGGTCACTCTTGTCTATGTGTTCATTGCATTTCCAATTTAATTATAGTCGCACAATTGGAAAGACACCAAAATCTTTACTCATTTGGCATTCTTTTGTTGTTAATATGATTTCATTTTTATAAGATTGTCATGATATTATAATGACTGTCATTAAGTCCTTAATACATTGGTGGTTTGATGTTCTATAGTCTTTCATCGAATTCCTTGGCACATTGGTTTCATGAAAACACATTGACATTGTGGTTAGACCCTTGGTGCAATCATTTCATACAACACATATTTGTTATGATCGAACCCTTGGTGCTGATTTCGAAACATTGTTTTGATTTTAAAACCATGCAAACACTATTGCTTGTGAAAATTTTTGGATCGACTTACCATAGTTTTCATTAATTGTTTGGATGTCATTAATTTTAACACATTGCAATAGTGATTTGAATCACCATATGCGTTGTCGGTTGTACATTTGGATATGACTATTTTGCATGGGTTGATCTAGTTCCACCACCCTTGCACACTTGGGCATTAATGCCTCCCTCCTATCCCGGGTTACCTCTGTTGGTTTTCGGGGAAGACTGTGAGCTATCGGTCCTGCGTATACCCTGTCCAAACCCTTGACCGTTTACCCTGCCCACTGTGTATTATGTTCTATGGCACCTGTGGTACGCATAGAGCCTAATGGCAGCCAAACACTCCTGTTGTTCGACAATGCTCATGAGGATTTGGAAAATAGTGGTTGGCTGGTGTTTATCCAAAGATTTGAGGGTTTCAACCTTTCGGTTGCCCAATAGTTCGCCCTCACCTTCGACGGATGCAGGGCTAAGGTCAGAGACATACAACTCGAGCTAAATGAGGAATTCCTAAGCTCAGCTATAGGACTACCAGCTACAGGGCAAAGGTGGTTTAAAAATTCCAAAGTAGAAGAGGTGTCGTGGCCGCTCCTATTCACATCAAGAAAGATTGTTAGTTGCGATAGAGGTATGCCTGTCACTTCCCTCAAACCCAGGTGGCACGATCTTTTGGTAATTGTTAAGCAGTTTTTGACCTCTGAAGGTCGTTATGGCTTGGTATTTCTGTATCATCTTTGGTTATTGATGAATTTTATAGACTAACCTATGAATATGCCACATTATCTCTTACGTAGTCTATACAAGATGTCCAAATGATTTAAGCGTGAGAAGGCTGATAGTAGCCTTTTCCATCACTGCTTGATCAAAGTTATTATCGTTCATCATTTAAGCCTTAGTGGTGACTGTTGGTAAGCCTTCCTATAAAGAAATGGCTTTGCCACCTCCGAGTGTGTTCTAATGGATAAATATGTTGTCACTTAAACACTGGTTGAGCCAGTTGTGCCACCTCCTACCCTTTTACCCCCTGTCAAACCCTCGAATTGCTCCGACATGGACCTACCCGATACCATGGTCGACCCGTGTACTAAAGAAAATACTAAGGTCGTCAAGAGGCCTGTGAAGAAAGGCAAAGGTGATACTGCTGTCAATAGTAAGGGAAAGAAAAATGCACGATGGATATTGAGATGTGCTCGGAACAAGCCCAAGCAGAGAACCGACCAAAAACCTATCATCGTCGGTGAGGATTTAGACTCGGAGATTGAACGTTTCCTAGCCGAGGAATACCCCTACTCTCATGGCCTCTACTCTTTGGAACCCTATGACTATGTTTCCAACTTACCTCCATGCCTCAAGAACGACCCTAACTACCTGGGAATTAAGCTTCACAATCAAACCCCTGGTAACTTGAAAGAACCCTCGCCAGTGATGCCAAATCCTGATCAATCACCATGTATCCAATGCAATTCCTGGCTTGAACATTATTACATGGATGTTCCCCTGTTGCAATCTAAGATTAAATCATTAGAGGAACAAGTTACAATGTTGTCAAAGGAGAACAATAGCCTACAAGCCAACGAGAAGAAACAAAAAAACACCGGTTCAATTGTCTTCAGAAATGTCGAGGCAGCAACGACCTTTGTCAATTCAAAGTTATCATGATCGAATCATTTTCCTACTACCCAGGTATGTATTTCAACATCGATTTTGTTTTATGAGTTGGTTTGAATTAATATAACCGATTGGGTTTGCTTTCAATTAGTTCTGTTCATTTTAATAGATTCAAAATGATTCTATTATTTTTGAATTACCAAAAATGATTTCGTTATGAATCATGTACAGAAGATTTGTTTGCTAAACTCGGACACAGCTATGATTTGGTTAATGCGATTTTATTGTTCTCAGATTAGTATAAATGATTGATTTGTTTTCGATTCTGTTTGATTTTCTTTTGAAAAAAAATTGTACGTTTGAATTAGGGTAGTCGATTGGGTTTGCTTTCGTTTAAGTTATGTTCGAATAGATTCAAGAAACGATTATGTTTCGTTTTGAATAAATATTTTCGTTTTGGATTATGATGGCATTCGACATGTACAAAAGATTTGTTTGCTAAAATCGTGTAGCTATGCTTTGATTGATACGATTTTTCATTAGTATAACAATTGTGTCGGCCCCGAGTTGGTTTGATTCATTTCTGTTTGGTTTGATTTGAAAACAATGTTGCGTGCCTTGAATTAGCATAATTATTTGTATGAGTTGGATTAGTATCAAAGACAGATTCGGTACGACTCTATTAGTTTGGATTTAAAAAAACGATTATGTTGAGTGCTGGATTGACATATTATGTCTATATTGAATTCTTACCAGAGGTTTGCTTGATATTCGTTTTGGGTCTGTTTCGATTGAAATAGATTCAAACATGATTTTGTTTGCTCTCAATTAGCATAGAAGTTTTGGTTTAAATGATTCGCTTTGTTTTAAATTAGCAATTAAAGATTTGTTTAATAGTTCGAATATATTTGTTTTAGTTTTGGATTGATTTAAAACGGTCCTGTTTTCAAATTAGACCAGCTACAGAATCGTGAGATTCTATAGCTAGTCTTAAAATTTAGATTTTTGTTAATTTTACCAATAAAACATTATCTAAACTTATCTATTCTTGTCCACCTGCAGGTACCTATGAATTTCAATGGCAAATTGGGCATGTGGTGGTAGTTTAGAAGATACTTGTTGTGATATAGTTTTGTTTTAAGTTGTTGGTCATAGGCAGAAATAGAGACTTGGGAGATTATTCCCAGATTTTTTGTAAACTGTTTATGATAATTCCCACAGGGACGTTTTACCCTGTGGCCTTTAAATACTTGTTATTTTTTGTAATGAACCCATCATCACTGTTGGGAGAACAAGACTATGGATTTATAATGATACAGACTCGAATGGAAGTGGATCTTTTGTAATAGCTTTAGCTTTCAATTTATCATACTTTCATTCAGGTTTTGTGCATTTTAATTTGTGATTAAGTCATTGACTACTTCAGATATCAAGACTTGTTACAGGTTAATGCGTTGCGATTTAAATTATGTCCATGTCTTATGTATCTCAGTTTTAGTACAACAATTACTCTATTTCAATTTAATGAATTAAGGTTTATCTTTTTCGTTAATTGAATTGTTCTGTACAAATCTTTGCACAGGGATTTATCTGACTGCGATTATTTGTAAATTATAAGATTGTTGTCATTTTTATGTCTTGTTTGTCCTGTCGTTTATATTCAAAGAGCATTGTTGCTTCCTGTTTACAAGAAGCTCGTGGAAAATCTGGTGTGGGTTTCCTCCCATCGAACAACTGAATTAGATACTTTGCACGGGACAAATTGGAAAGCTTTATTACAGGTTAGTTTATTAGTGTTATTTAAGTAGTTTAGATAGATATATATAGTTTAGATTTATAGTTAGGATTATTATCTCAATTGCTCAACTTAGATAGTTTTCATTTTATTTCTTTCTCATATAATTATAAAATTAAAAAATAATAGCCTTGCTATCATAGGACAGCTCACAAATGGTTTTTTTCAAGTTTTTGATTTAAAATCTGTAATCTGTAAATATTGTACATTTGAAGTTGGATCTAATTTTGTTGATAATTGAAAATTTAGATAATAGATTGTATATATATATATTTCAGATTTGTTTATTAGTTTGCTTTAATTGTTGTTTTCATTTAGATTAGTTCCTTTAGTTATTTTTCTTTCGTTTTCCTAGGACTTAGATCGTCCAATGGAGCCGCTAAACCCGTCGGGGTGGATCATCCCAAATGGTTTGGGTTATTTAGACAACCCCAGACCGGATCCACTTCTCCAGTTGACGAGTGTTCATTTTCGCCCATCAACACAGCGACAATCATGCTTTACAATTCGTGACTCAATAGGAGAAGTTGAACCAAAAGCATGCTAAATGGGTTGAATACATGCAAAATTTTACTTTTGTGACTAAGCATATTTTTGGAACTGCTAACAAAGTTGTTGATTCTTTGAGAAGGAATTTAGAGTCAAGACTTTGGATTTTGATAACCTCAAAGAAATGTACAAGGATGACCTAGATTTTAAAGAAGCGTATGAGGCGTATGAGAATCCAATTCTCAGGGACAGAAGCCAATGGAATGAATATATGATCCAGGATGGATTATTGTTCAGGGCAAATCAACTATGTATTCCAAAATGCTCCATGAGGGAGAATCTGCTGAAGGAAAAACACAGTGGAGGATTGGTCGGACACTTCGGTCATGATAAGACGTTCTCAAAGTTGAATGGCTCATATTTTTGGCCAGGGATGAGGACAGATGTTAAGAAATTTGTGGACAAATGTAGGATTTGGTAGCACACACAGGGGAAAAGGTAAAACACAGGGTTATATCAACCATTACCCATACCAGAAAGGTCGTGGGATGCAGTGAGCATGGATTTCATATTAGGACTTCCAAGGACACAAAGAGGATATGATTCAATCTTTATGGTGGTAGATAGATTTTCCAAGATGGCACATTTTATACCATGCCGGAAAACCAGCGACGCAACTCAAATTGCGAACCTGTTTTTCAAGGAAGTCGTCAGACTTCACAGCTTTCCAAGGAGTATCGTTTTGGATCGGGATACCAAGTTTGTTGGACATTTCTGGAGGAATTTATGGAAGAAGATGGGGACAAGTTTGTCTTTTATCTCATCATATCATCCTCAGAAGGATGGACAGACATAAGTTGTGAACAGGAGCTTGGGAGACCTACTGAGGAGCCTAGTGGATGAACACCAAAGTCAGTGGGATCACATTCTGCTACAGGCGAAATTTGCTTATAATGATTCGATCAATCAAAGCACAGGGTAGAGTCCATTCTAAATTGTATATGGAATGTATCCAAGGGGAGTTTCTGAATTGAAAGATTCAGACAAGCTGAATTCAGGAGTGCTAGTGCGGAGGACTTTGTAGAAGCAATGAAGGAGCTTCACAGTCGAATTAAAGAGCGATTGTAGAGTTCAAATCAAGAGTATAAGCGCAGAGCATATCAACACAGGTGAGAACTTCAATTTCAAGTTGGGGATCTGATTCTTGCACATATCAGGAAAAAAATGTTCCCAAGGGGAACATATAACAAACTAAATATGAAAAAGATTGGTCCATGCAGAGTCATGAAGAAATTTGGGGCAAACGCATATGAGATTGAATTACCCGATGGGATTGGAATCTCACCGATATTCAATGTTGTAGATTTGTACCCTTACAGAGATGAAGAAGCAGGAGCAAAGAATGAATAGACAAAAGTTTAGTGGACCAAACAAATGCATGTAGCTGAAAAGCCACAAATGGAAAGTATAATTGGCAAGAGGGTCAGCAGGAAGACCAAGAGAAAAGAGTATTTTGAATACCTGGTCAAGTGGAATGGACATCCAGTTGAAGATGCCAGTTGGGAAGATGTAGTAGAAATTCAGAAGCATGGACAGACCGTGCAAGAGCTCATGAACAGGAGTTCATGAAAATTTTCAAGCGAGGGAGTATGATGCAGGATCATCGTAAGCATCCAGCCAAGCAAGCAACGTAAAAGGCAGAAGACAGTTGGAAGACCACCAGCGCACGTTTTTGAAATGTTTTTGAAGCATTAATGTAATGCTTAAAAGGAAGCGTACTTGCACATTGTAAACAGATCATGAGCGATTCACTCTCATCTGTATAATGTAGAGGCATTTATGCATAATTAATGAAAGTAGGTAGATTTGAATTATAGATTAGGAAGTTTAAAAGAGAAGAAGGGAAAAACGGATATATACACCCTCATATTTGTATTATTGTATCATTAGAACATTAGCATAGAGCTGTAGCAGAGAGTTGGAGAAGAAGAACCCATGTACAGGAGCTTTGAATTAATATATGATGCTTTGAATTAGATTTCATGGTGTTATGATGTTTTCTGTTTATAAATGGTGAATGGTATGTTTACAGTGGTTTTATTCTCTCTGTTATGCATTTGCTTTAATATTGTGTGTATGTAGGATTTCATGTTGAATGTTTGAAGTCTGAGAGAGAAAGAGAATGAGTTTCAATTGTTTCTCTTCCTGAGTGAGAGTTCCTGCAAGGAGTGTAGTGAAACGTCCGCAAGGAATGCGTTGACAAAGGTTCAGATTTTATCTTTGAAAGCTTAGGAGGGATATTATTGTTCTCATTCCAGTAGAAGTGCAAGTGAAGCACAAAACCCCTGCAAGGTGTGCGCAGGCTAGTTGAAAGCTTAGAACTTATCAACCAAGGGGAGAGTTGAAGGACTGTTGTTGCAGGGAGTGCACAGAGTCGAAAGATCAAAATACCCAGGAGTATTTGAAAGTCTTCCGCAAGGAGTGCGAGCAGGAACCCTTTTGGAGGTTTGAGTTTGTAAGTGAAAGCTCAGGAAGGATAACACCTTTGAACACTTCAAAGGAGGATGAAGGTCAAACTACCTCAAAGGGAGACGAGGGTCGAAGTCATCCAGCAAAAGTAAAGTTTAGAAGGGAGAACATTGGTTTATTTCACAGAAGTTGTCCAGGAGAAAACGAGCAGTCGAAATTCTCTATGGAGAATTCACGAAATAGCGAGGACTGTAGGATCTAGGAGAGCTATGGAGAAGTTAAGCGTTGGATCGAACAGAGACTTATTAGTCATTGACCCTGTGGAAAGTGCCATTTCAAAATTTGGGGTTTAGAAGTGATAGAGAGATGGAAGTCGGAGGTTCGTTCAAGTCCCGGAACCCGGAAATCTTGAGAGATAGGTGGCAATAATTCACGTCAGAGGTAGAGGATAACGGACAAGACAGGTGGCATACTTCTCACCAGGCGGAGTCAAAACTTCATTGACTGTTTTGGGGTTTCATAGGTTGGAGAGTCGAAAGCCTTGCATTAGGATTCGTGAAGACACGAAGTTCGAAACTCCAAATCAACGAAAAGTCCCATAAGGGAGCCAGTCTTTGCTGAACGCATTGGGGTTTGGCATTTCATAATTTTCAAAGATGAGAGATAGAGATTCTTTTTTCCGAGATTCCTGAAATCGCGAGACGTGATACGGCTATGGAGGAGGACGTGGCCAAACATTTCGGCGAATCGGCATTTTGGGTTTCGGTAGTAGAGGGCCGATAAACTCGACATCAGTGATCATGAAATTGCGATACCCGAAGTCCCGAACTAGTGAAGGGCACAACATTATTGTGTTCAAGGAGATTTGGGTTGGTGCCTGGTGTTTGTTCATGCAGGCTCAATTCATAAGGACTTGTGGAAAACATTTTTGTGTGTGTGTGGGATTCCCTGTGGGGAAAACCAAAGAGTCAACCAGACTCAAGGGCAGATTTAGAAATATCCTGCACGGACCTTGGCCTGAGGAGGGATCTGCACCATAGAATTATGTCAACCCTTGAGTATTTTGGGTAGCTCCAAAGGTATGGGTAAGGAAATCAAGTTTGGTTGAGGTATAAAGGTATGAAGATCAATGTATTTGTAGGTAAGACTATTCTATATGGATAGTACATTTCATGTTGTTTTTGGTGATATGTGGAACGTTACATAACTCCTCACGGTTAGAGAGTTATGGCCATGTGAAGTGGGAGATCACTAATGAGTTATCTAGAAGCCCCTAGAAGGTCAAAGAAGTCAAATTACTCTAGAAACTCCTAGAAGAAGTTGACTAGTCAAATTTATGGTAACTAGGAGTTAATCATGGGTAAAGTTGTTGCATTAAGAAAATAATTAAATTTGTGAGTTTGTTAATTATGGTAAAGTGGTTGCAAAGAGAAATTATTTAAATAATAAAGTGGTTACAACAAGAAGTGGTGAGTTTAATATTTATGGATAAGTCAAAGTGGTTGCAAAAGAAATTAATTAAATAATAAAGTTAGTTGCAAATAGAAGTGGATAACTTAGTGTGTGTGGATAAAGTGGTTGTAAGTGAACAAGTGGTTAGAAGTGGGTTAGCCCTAAAAGAAGGAAGTTGGGTAAAGTGAGTTAGAATATAAACCCTTGAGGAAGCTACTTGGAGAGTATAAATAAGAGCGAAAGGGTCTCTTATTTGTACTTATTTATTGAATATAATTGAATATCCATTTGTGAAAGGTTATTTGGCAGGTATTATTGATAGATCAAATTTGTGGAAACAAATTAGCGACAGAAAAATAGCAGCAGAAAAATCACGGCAGCAAAATCGAGGCAGAAAAATCATGGTTGTAGAATCATGACAACAAAACCACAGCAACAGAACCACATCAGTAGAATCGCAACAGCAGAACAGTGGCAGCAAAATTGTTGTAGAAGAACCATGGTAACAGAATCACCACAACATAATTTCAACTACAGAAATAGATCTGTAATAGATCCACAGTTACAAGAAGAAAAAGGTATGGTTTTCATATATGTAGTGTTGAATCTACGAATCTGGTTGAGGGTTTTCCATGTAAATCTGTTGGATGCCCTCTTGGAAGTTTAGGGCTTGTTGTAGAATGGTTTTGAGGAAAATCTATTGAAGTATATTGTTGGTGCATGTATGAGTCTTATTGGTATATCTTATGGTACATTGTGAGAGGATTTTGTTAGTGGTCTTGATATATTATTGATACACACTTGATGCTACATAACAGTGAGGTTTTGGCACATGATTTGATGTGAGGGTTTATGGTATTTGGTTATGGATAGTGTAATGTATTTCTAGAGAAATTTTGATGGTTATATTGGTATATTCCTTTGGCATATGATTTATATACATGTTGGGAAAGATAGTTGATGAGTGGCACATGCATGAGGTGTATGGCATGGTGATGTTGGTACATCGTGATGAGTCATAGTTTTATCTATAGTTGATGAGTGATTGGTACATATTTGGTACATTGTTAGAGGCACTTGCTAGTAGTATTGTTGGCACATGGTGTATGGATGATGTGGCATATATGACTTGGTATACTTTTAGAAGAAAATATTGATTGTGATGCATCTTGTTGATGTTTCTAAGTAGTCTTGATTGATGCACATCATGGTGATATTGTGCATATGGTTGAGAGTTGTCTCGGTGATTGATCTTGGTGAATAGATATGATGGGTTGATGATATTGATGAGATAGGTTGATGTGAAAGGTTATTATGACAAGTTGTGTTGTGCATAGTTGATGCACTTGTGTTGGTACAGATTGTTGGTACGGGTTGTTATAGGTTTTTGGTTGTTACAGGTTGTTTGGTGCAAGTTGATTGGTATAGGTTGTTATAGATTATTGGTACAGGTTGGCAGTGACAAGTTGATAGTGGCAATGTTTGATTCAGTGACAGGTTGTCTACATTTGACATTTATATTTCAGGGACGTGTTGTAGCCATAGAATTGGGGAGTTGGAGATTCCCTCAAGTTGTAGCCTGGGAAACTAGGGGGTTGGATCCTCCTTCCAATTGGAGCTAGAGAATTGGAAGTTTGTGCTTCCTTGAATGTAATTATTAAAGACATATACAAAAATAATTTTGTGGTTTTATCCCGGATTCAGTTTTCACGTAAAATATTGGTGTACTATGCATTGTGTGGATGTGTCTATTATTGTTTATTATGCATTGATGGATGTTAATGTTAATGTTATATGATGCAGTAGCATATTAATGATGAACCAATGAAAATTGTTGAATAAGTTAAAGGAATATACATTGTGGTTAAAAAGTATTATTAAGTGGTATTATTGTTCATTACTGATTCACCCCCCCCCCCTCCGCTCAGTAATCCAACAATTGGTATCAGAGCAAGGTTCCTTCAAGAGACATTTTAACCACTGGAAGGAGATCATGGAATATACTGAGAATGGAGTACCATTTTTTAATGGTCAGAATGGTCTAAAGTATGATATGTAGCGCATAAGGATGAGAACCTTTTTAGAGGGACATGGATATGATATTTGGTATTTATTTATGACATGATACAATGCTACAAAGAAATCAAAGATTGCATCTAAGAAGGAATTGAAGAAGAATAACAAAATAGCAAAGGATTTCATCTGGGAAGGATTACTTGATCCGATAAGAGAAAAGGTTAGTAAATTTTCATAAGCTAAAGAAATTTGGGATAAGTTACATAATATATATTATTCACCCATCACAAATTCATAGAATGTCAAAGAAGATGTAGGTACATATCAAGAGGAAATATGTTCATCATGTGAGACAGATTCATAAGAAGAAGAGTATGTAATCAATAGAAGTATGTTGTTTTGATTTAAATGTGAAAAACGCATACATCTTGAAATTTAATGCCCTGAAGGTAATGAGACATAAAATCTAATTGAAATAGAAGACAATTATGAAGAAGAACTGATCATTTCTTTAGATGAACTAAATAAAGAAAGAGAAGAAAACAAGTCACTTAAGAAATAATTGATGAAGAAAAAGAAAAATGTTCAAGGTTTCGAAGAAGCTCAACAGATCATCAAGAATTTAAGATCTCAGCTAGAAGAGGCCAGAAGAATTGAAGAAAATCTATAATATCAAAAGTAGTGTTTAGAAGCCAACATAGAAGCACAAAAGGAAGAAGCACAAAAGAGAGAAAAGATAATGACAGATCATCTCAAGGAAAGAACCGATGACTTAAACCAGCTTGAGGAAGAGTTTGGTCAAGAAGAGAGAAGACTCAAAAAAGAAATAATTACATTGAAAATCCAACTTGAAGAATCAAAGAGAATAGAAGAAGTCATGAAGTCTCAGATAATGAAGAAATAAGAAGAGGTTGAGAAGCTTGAATAACAAGTTGTCACACTAAGAGTCAAAGTCAGCAAGCTCAACAAGAACGTTGAAGAGACTGAAACATCCACATCACCAGTAGAGAACAAAGAGAATCATTCTAGGTTGCCAGAAAAGAAGAATGAAGAAAAGATAAAAAGTTATGCAGAAGTCATTCAAGGTTCTATGAAGAAGGAAGAGTGCAATCCACAGAGAAGCCTCAATCATGATCATGATAATTCAAGGCAGGAGTTAAGAAGGACTACACCACAAAGAATATCATTCACTCCCAGGTATGTAAATTTATTTTATGGTCATTTTTTTTACTGTACTAACTTTGGACATAAGGTTGCAGATTTCAAGGCTTATGAAAGAAATGTTCAAGAAAGAAATGCTTATGTGGCACCACATAATATTGAATGCTACAAATGCCACAACTATGGTTATATAGACCTAAATTGTAGAAGCATAATAGTGCCATCCATGAAGAAACAAACATATATTAGATACATAAATATTTGTAAAAGAAAAGAACAAGAAGAAAAACAAGTGAATAGAGAAGAACAAACTACAGAAATTACAAGACTTACCATAGTTTGAGAAAGACAAGAAAAAGAAGAAAAAGAAGAACAATTTCAAGAACCATATTGTCAAAATCCGCAGCAGAAAAAGATCATAATAAAGAGAAAGTAAAGAAAGAGTAGGTCCTAAAGATCGTAGGATTTACAGTAGTACGAGAAAGAGAAGAAGATCGGACGAATAAATAACATGTTCAATAAATTGTACTTTCAGGAATTGTAGTACAAGATGAATCCACAGATGGAAAGAAAGAAGTCAGAGTTCAGAGAGATTTTGAGTCTACTAACAAGGATGATGACTACATCGGAAAGGTGTTTTTTTGAGTCAGCCAGCTTGGATACTCCTAGGTAATATGAATATTAGATAGGGGAAGTCTATGCAGTAGTTGAGACAGTTTAGAGAACCATCCTTTGAGCATCTTGCAGATTTCGAGTAGACAGATTCAAAGCAGTCAGTTAGAAGAAGTACAGTATGACAGATTGATCAGTTGAAGTAGTGAATACTTCATGATAGTATAATGATAGATGGGTCAACATTGTGGACAGTTGAGTAGAAGAGTCATGGAAAGTATGGACATAGATGGATTTGTAATAACACTTATCAAGTTTGGACAGATATATGACAGTGGATGAGAGCATGGATTTAGAGACTGGTTCATAGATTGGTTCAGAGATAAATGAAAATTATCATAATGGATGATAATGACACAAGAATATTTGAATGCTTATTCTTGAATGCTTTTCATATATGCCACTTGATTACACAAGGAAGCACTAATGGACAATAACTCTAAAAGGAAGCAGGTACATGAAGACTTATAGTGTTCTACATGACATCTTGTGGAGAATTCAAATCCTAAAGAAAGATATTCATATACATGGAGAGATATTTATATGTTTGTAGAGAGCATATAAGAATGATTCCAGGGGGAGCAATGTTACACATCAAAATTACTCATTACAATGATGGCCTAGTGTCTTCATTACCAATGTCAAAAGTGTCGCATTTTGGCCACAAGTGTCGCAAAATCGTACTGTCATATTTCCTATGTCGTGTCTCGGATGACAATATCAAGAACACTCAAAAGACACCTCAAAAGACTGGTTTTGAAGAGGAGAAATAATTTGACAGAGAGTACAAGTCTTTTTCCATGGAAACAACCACTAAAAAATCCATTTTGGAAGGCAGTGCTCCCCTATACACTATTAGGGAGTGCCAGCGCTCTGTACCCTCTTTTGAGGGAGCATTCCAACACTTTGTGCCTCATTCTAAGGGAGCGCTAGCCTTTTTGGAGCGAATTTTGGACTGTTGAGGAAAATCAAGGAAGAATCCCCTCATATATGGAGTTGGTTGGATTCGGATTTGAGGTCAAGTCTTGATCTTAGGGAAGATCCACAACTGAAGGAGAATAATCCTCAACCTATCCCAAGAATCTCTTAAGTGGTTAGGCCTCTCCAAGCATATATAAGGAGGCCTCCTCATGGTGAAAGGGAGAGACATTGAAGGCATCAAACTTATGATCTCATAAGGGAGATTTATCATTGAAGCATCATCATTTTGTGTGGATTATTTGAGCAAAGGGTTGGACAAGGAAAGATGGGAGAGAATATTGCACCTTCATCAAAGGTCTGTAAGTATTCTATGTTGTTCTCATTAATATACATATGGGCTTGGCCTATTTCTTTCAAGGTTTTGTTTGTTATACATGGACTTGTCTCTATTAGAAAATCTAGTTTCAAGATAATCTTACTAGAATAGGAAGTTTGTTCTGTCTTTGTTTATTTTACATGACTTATCGAGGAACTTGGGTATCAAATCTCATCTCGGACTATGCGAGGAAGAACAACATTTAAAAGGTATTACATTCTTCCTCTTCTCTATACTTTAGTTTAACTATATTTAAAAGGATGTCAGTGACCAACGTTAGCACTCTTTTTGTCTTGGTCTTAGGAGTCTAGAGCCCAAGAGGGGATCCACTTGTCCATGGGGGATTCTCCTCTAACAGAAATTAGCAACTCCACTGGGGATTTGTTAAGTGATGGTGATTTTAAGCCTTTCCAACATGCTAAAGACATGACACAAGTATAGGCTCCCTCATCCAAGATGGTACGGTGAATTTGTTGATTGTGAAAAACAACATCAATGGGCGAGGGGTGAGGTTTTCATCCCCATGGACTCTTGTAGTCCCTGTCCGTCCAGTTGGGAGGCAAAACCATCACCGTTGACATCGAGGTGGTTGATTCTCCCTTCAATTACAACTTGTTACTTGGAAGAAGTTGGTTTTATGCTATGACTGTCGTTGCTTCGTTAGTGTTTCGATGTGTACAATTTCCTTATCAAGGCAAAATTGTCATTGTCTATCAGTTAGATTTCTGTACAATCGACGCTCACGTTCCCTCTACCAAAAATATTCCATTCTTGGGAGATCACAAGATCACGTATGAAAGTGTTGGTGTAGGATTGTTAAAATATTCCACCTTTATGGGTACCTTCCCTGCACCACTTCCTCCTACCACGCATCATATTGCCATAGTCAATATGATTTTGACTATGACTTATCAATCTTTGAATCATCTGATCCCTAGATTGTACCTAGTCCTCTAGATTTCGATGCACTAGGTGACACCATACCACTTAGTCCATTTGAGGCTTCATACATTGTTATTCAATCAGCCTCTCCCTCCTCGGATGACCAACATCTCTTGGCACCCGACACCTACTTGATGCCATCTTGGTTAAATTCCTTGACGTCTTCTTTTGACTACATTTCTCAAATATTTCCATCCGAAGAATCTATCATGGAAATGATTATCATTGACGATTTACCTTGGGACGATAACCATCATCATCCTCTTTTCTTCCACCTCTTGAAGAAATACAGGAAGATATACACTCTATCTTCCCTCCCGATGTTGTCAACTTTCCACAATCACCCATACTTACAAAATATACTATTTCTGAGGGGAATTTAGGCAAAATTACCTCTACGGTCATTATTGACATTTTAATCAAGGAAGGTGTTGTGGAAAATATCAATATCGGGGTTAATTGTTCACCCGAGGAAGTGGTTTCTTATACCGCTTTATTTAAATAATTTTCAGATGTCTTCGCTTGGAGCTACAAGGAAATTCCAGGGATTGATCCTTCGATCATTGTGAATGAGATTAAAACCTACTGAGGTGTAAAACCAGTTCGAGAGAAACTATGCCCGGTCCATCCTAAGAAGATCGTGGCTATTAAGGCAGAAATTGAGAAATTATTGAAATCTGGCTCCATCTATCCTGTCCCTTTGACAGAATGAGTTTCGAACATTGTTCTGGTTACTAATAAGAAAGGTACCATTCGTGTCTGCGTTGATTATAGGAACCTCAATAAGGCTTGTCCTAAAGACAACTACCCTATGCCCTTCATCGACCAGATCATTGATAATTGCACAGGTAGCGTGATTTTCTCTTTCATGGATGGTTTCTCAGGGTACAACCAGATTGACATTTTACCTGTTGAACATCATAAGACAGCCTTCATCTTCCCGTGGGGAAATTTCACCTATCGTAATCTATTGTTTGGCCTAAAAAATGATGGTGCTACATTCCAGTGGGCCATGTCATATGCTTTCCATGATATAAAACATATTGCAAAACCTTACCTCAACGATTTATCTGCCCATTCACCACGTCGATCAGACCATTTTGGTCATCTATGGGTTATTTTTCTTCAATTTCGGTTCTACCAAATTTGTTTGAACCCACATAAGTGTATCTTTGTTTTCGAATCAGGTTGACTCCTCATCTTCGTTGTTTCCAAGGATAGTATTCGGTTGGATCCCTTAAAAATTAAGGCTATCCGTCCTTTACCTCCACCTAATAATTTGACACAACTCCAAAGTTTGCAGGGGAAAGAAAACTTTCTTTGTCGTTTCATTTGTAACTATGTTGAGATTACCAAAGGATTTATGTGATTGTTGCAGAAAGACACCCCTTTCATCTGGGATGACATTGCTCAACAATATTTTTCTACTCTTAAGCATGCATTGACCAGTGCACCTATGTTGCATCCTCCAAATTATACGCAGGACTATATCCTTTACTTAGCAGCCTCTACTTCCACTATTTCTATGGTGTTAATTCAAGAGGACCCTAACGGTGAGGAACACGTGATATATTATTTGAGAAAAATTCTATCTGGTCTAGAGCTCCGATATTCACATGTTGAAAAGTTGGCTCTGACAGCTGTCATCGTTGTCCAGATATTTCGTCATTACATTTTGCTACGCACCACCACAGTTATCATAGACTCTAACCCCATGTATCACATTCTGACATGTCAAGTTCTTGGGGGAAAATATTCCAAATGGATCTTCATCCTTCAGGAATTCGATCTCGAGTTTGCTAAGTCCAAATCTAAAAAATCCTTGGTGTTTGCGGAGCTTATCTGCGACCTTCCCCATGCTGATGATGATACTGAGCCCAGAGATTCTCTCCCCAATGAAACTATGTTCCTCATTAGAACATATGACCCTTGGTATGGAGATATCCTTCTTTATCTCCAGACCCAACGTTTTCATCCTGATATCTCTCGTCAAGAACGTCGTCGTATTCTCCATCATTCTCGTCGCTACCTTATCATCGGTGGCACTTTGTATCATCGTGGTATTGAGACTATCCTACGAAGATGTTTGAATCGTGAAGAGGTTGAATGTGTTCTTAATGATTGTCACCTTGGAGCCTGTGGCGATCATATTTCTCGGATGGTTACAGCTCAGAAAATATTACGTGTCGACTACTTTTGGCCCTCTATTTTTAAAGATTGTATTGAGGCATTCAAAAAATGCCCACCCTGCCAAGTTTTTCACAAAAAGGCATGCACCCACCACACTCCACTGCATCCTATTATTGTTATCAGCCCCTTTTCCAAATGGGGCATTGAATTCATGCAGTGTATGCCTACCTCAGTCGAGGGGCACAATTACATCATCATCGTCGTCGATTACTTCACAAAATCGACTGAGTATATGCCTACCTTTTCGAATGATGGTCGTACTATAGCTCTTTTCTTCTTCAATCACATCATCACTCACTTTGGTGTTCCACAAGCCATTGTCACTGATCATGGTTCACACTTTCAAAACCAGATGATCAGTGAGTTGCATGCCAAGTTGGGTTTTCTCCATTAGAACTCATCCCCATACTATCCTCAAGCAAATGGAAAAGTTGAATCCATCAACAAGGTCCTTGTTGTGCTACTTATATGTCTAATATAATGCACTCATTAATTATCAATCCGGGATTTGTAATCAACAGAGTTAAAATACACCAGTAAGAAAGGTAATTTCTAATGTCACGAGTAGAGAATCAAACTAGATTATGTATGCTGGAAACAAATCAAAATAGCAAACTACAATGCACTTTGGTTGTCTTTCACAGAGAGGCTATCTATTCCATTATGGCACATGCAAGTATGAGATGGAATTGGTTTGATAGATCAAATCTGATGTCTGACCCGAAAAACTAACTATGCAATCCACACTTTCTGAAAGGAAATCACACATCAATCAGCATAGCATGGGTAGTTCAATAGTCAATATGTTGGTTATGTTGTGGTTCACAATGAACTTCACTAGTTCTTATCCAAGTAGTTTTGACTATTTCTGCCAACATCTATGATCACTCAAGGAAATCAAATTCATGAGAACAGAAACAGGGCATATGCAAAAATAGAGAAATTAAAGATCTCTAAGCAATTATAGAATGGAAATCTTAATCTAAGTTGTACTACTATCATCTAACAGAGTTAAAGATTTAGTTGATTCAATGTTTATACTACTGAAAATGAATACTAATGCTAATCTACAAAAAGGCTGACCTTTTTTGGGTGGTGGTCCCTTGCCGCTTCAACAGGTCAACTACTGAATTCTACAGGAAGCTTGCTTTTAACACACACATTACTCTCACTCACAATTCAAAACATAAAATCAAAACTCTCTTTAACAAATCAAATCATTCTTAATCATAGATAATCAGAATATGGAGATAAAATGACATTCCATTAATCTTCACTCAGGATATGTTATGTACTATCATACGCTTCTTTACATATTGGTGATATGCTAACTCTCCTACTCTTCTACCATCCTTTCCATGGTTATTTAATAGTCTGAATCATGAAACACAAGGAGGTGAAGTGATTTGAAAATCAATCAGTTGTTAAGTTTAATCATTTAGTTACATCTTTAGCTTCATCCTCATGACACGAAGTGCATGAGTATGAGGCAATCAACAAACTATTCTTATCATAGCAAATAGACGTCCACCAATTGACTTAGGTGAGATCTGGCACTTAACTTAGTGCATTAGACTCTTCCATATTAGTATCGGATTGTAACAGGTAGATGTAACTGGATCATGACAGAGTGTAAAAGGTGGTACCGGATCATGACAGAGCGTGGTCGTTGGTACCGGATCATAACAATGCGTGTTGTTGGTACCAGATCGCAATAGGTAAGATTTAGTACCGGATGCATTTGGTACCGGATTCGGACAACAGCAGTCTTGGTGTGTAGGTACCGAATAGCTGATATGGTACAGGAATGCTAGACATCTAGAGATCAAGGATTCACATATGACAAATCGAGCATTAGTACATGAAATATTTAATTCCTTAACTCAATAAACCACAAATTGCATGAATTAACCATACTTTACCTTATGACCTTATTACTGGAAATTGGTAGTGTTCTTGTCATTCACTCAAGCTTTAGGTAGGCCAAAAAGGTATAGGTGAAGAGTATAATAGGGTAATGGGAATGTCAATTTCGGGCCTCAACATTCCCCCATGCCAAAATCATTGCATGTCCTCATGCAACTGAAACCAAAACCCAAAATTTTTCAAAACTTGAGACTGTGTTATTTACTTTGGTGGATCAATGATGTTGATGGCTGAAGCCTCTTCTCTCAACTCCCTTTTGATGACCCTAACGTATTGTAGGAGTCATAATACCTTCTTGAGATTGTTAGAGGTATCTTCATGGTCATCTTGAATTTGTTGGTTGGTTGCCTTCAACTGCTCATTTTCACTTCCTGTTGGAGTTCCTGATTTTGTTTTTGCAATTCCCCAATCATTTTCTTCATTTGTTCTTTTGTCAAGTTCTTTGTTTATTCTACCATTGTTGGCTGGGTGCACTCCCTTTCATTGACTTCCTCCCTCATCCCACATAAAGTAATAGTGGCTTGCTCCTCGGTCAGACTAGGGATGTCATCTTGGATTGGTAAATCCTCAGAAGGGGAGGTAAGGTCAATTGGATCTTCCTGTGTATGAGGACTAACTATTGTTTTTCCCTTCTTTGCCATGCTCCTCATGGTTCTTTTACAAGGAGGTACCAGATCAGGTATGCTCACGGGCTTCCTTTTCTTCTTTTCTAATTATGAAATAGTGACAGGGGGTTGTGCCACAGACTGTTTACTTTTAGTTTCTGAGCTATGCTTCCTTTTCTTCATCATTTTCTGATGGTCCTCTTTCTCAACTACCATCGTTGAAGTCTCCTCTACTAATTTGTTTTTACCTTTTGATTCGGATTTTTTAGAAGTCTTGTTCTCTGTGGAAGAGGACCCTGCCTTTTCATGTTGGCTCACTGCCCTAGATGATGGTGGAGTTGTCTTATCCTTCTTACTCTTTTTCTCTTGGGGTTCCTTACTTTTCTTTGGACCATGCTGGGTTTCCTCCACAGATTTGTTTTATGTGGGAAGGTGTTGTGTGATAAGGGTTTTCCAACTAATCCTTTGTTTCCTAAGCTCATGCAAAACTAGCATTTTAATGAGACCTTGATGGTAGATGCTAATCTTCTCTATTTTGGAGATGAATTTAACACCTCTTACCATTTTATTCAAACTCATCCATAGAAAATATGGAAAATCGATTTCAGGGCCTCCTTCAAAATGCAATAGAAGCCCAAGGTGATAAATGAAAGTCACGGCATACCTGCCTTCACAGGTGAAAAATCATTGAAGACTGGTAATCATTGGATGGTATTCTTCTTTGATGTAGTTCCTAGGGATCCCCTTCTTCCAGTCAGGGTGCTGATGATTTGCCTTCAAGAATTGTTGGCACATTTCTTTGTTAATTCCTACACCTTTGAAGTATTTAGCTCCTTTGCTAGGTAGTCCCGTAACCTCCCTTACGGTTGCTTCATTAATTATCAGTTGTATATTTCCTATACATGTAATCTCTCCATCATAACCCTGTATAAATTCCTGAGATATCTTCTCATTCCAGCCTGTAAATTTTTCCAGAAATGGTATCCACCCCAATCTAGCATATTTTTCTTGACATAATTGGTATTCCTCGGTTTCCCTATAAATTTGGAAATCCGGTTTGTGTCTAGTAACGACCATCGTTATAAGTTGAGAAAAGGATTGGGCTGTAGCACAAGGGTTTAGTTAATTGATGAAGGGTTTGGTACCGGAAAGGAGCAGAAAAGCTCACGACAAAGGGAAATATGGTGAAGGTGTTGCGAATGGTAAGTTTAAGTGAGGGTGTTGCAAGGAAAAATTATGACCAAATGAGGCTTATCTAGATGGCTTTACCACCAGATAAGCCATTTCATATCTACCCGTTACTGTAATGATGAGGATAAGACATCGGGTATCAGGGCATCATTTTGGAATAGGTGATTGGACTTTCGGGGGGTGAAATTAATGTTGGATCGTGGTTCATGATATAGGATGGGTTCGTGAATTGTTTAAGGACGAAATATATTCGTGGCTTATCATTGCTATGCATGCTTCATATTTTGATATGATTTTTTCCTTTAACCATGTTCAAGAGCTATAAGAGGATTAATTAGGTTTAGGCATATAGGTATGAGGGATATGCGCATGGATTTAATACTAAGGTCAAAAGATCTAGTATATCTTTTCATACTTATTGTAGTTTTATGAGCATAGGAAAATAAATAGCATTTTACCTTTGCTTTTACCTTTGTATGATCGATACCCATAGCATGTGTGATTGCTTGTAAATTGTCAGGATTCATCCTTTTAGTCTGAATCTTCTTGAAAACTTGGTACGGGAATGTCCTATACTTCTGTTATTATGTACTTATCTTCTTTGTATTTGGTTCTGCAGGTGGATTATATGAGTCTAGAAAAGAGGCTGAAGATGTTGTATATATGTAGGCAAGAAGATTCAATCATTTTATATCATAATGGAGAAAGATGATAAGAGCAAAAGAAACCAATCAAATTTTAGAAGTACAGCTTGTCACTTATCATATGATCTCATGCCAGAAAAAAATGAAATTGCCCTTCTTTTAATGGATTATTGACAGAAGTAGCATTCAACAGTGAAATAGGGGAATACATATATGTTTGCATCTCATGCCAAAAATGAAATTGCCCTTCTTTTAATGGAGTATTGACAGAGGTAGCATTCAACAGTGAAACAAGGGAATACATATATGTTTTCCAGAGAACAGATCCCACCTAATTTGCTTCAAAGATTTACTATCATTGGTTGTTATAGATAAATTTCACAATATAAGTAGATTAGACTCCTTAGTTAGGGCTCCACTCTTAAGAAGTTTCATTCTTAGATAGTGTAGGCTTTAGATGTCAGACCGGTAAGTTGACTTAGGGTGATTCTCAAATGGACATTATGTTGTTGATTAATCTGGAGTTTTGTATCTCATGAAAGTCAATAATGACCTTTACTCTTTTTGTTTTGGATGACAAAAAGTGAATTTTTCAATCAAACAAGTATAGATGAGACATTTTTCAACCAGAACCCACTGCCAGCAAGCCTGTTCAGTACTTCGGTAAGGTAGTTGTGATAATTAGTGAGAGGTGCCTTCCCCAGGCAAAATGCCCCATTGCCAACAGGCTTGTTCAGTACCCTGATGGGTTTGCCTAGTCATACCACAGACCGGTACCCGCTGTCAGCAGACCTATTCAATATCCCGGCGGGTTAGTCTCTTAAACCCTTTTTCCATCAGAGGCTTCTTGTCCATAGTCACCTATTTTTGTTTTTATTTAAAGAGTGCTTTGCATGGTGACAGGGGAGGCTCGTCTGAAAACCTTTTTACAGGGTGGGATGGTATTGGGTTGGAAGGCATATACTCTTCTTTTGTATGTCTTTTAAAGATTTGTCTGAAGGAAAAATAAACTTTTATGCACATTATTTCTTTACAGTGATCCAGATGTATAATTTTGTCTGAAGTTGTCCATAAGAGAATGACCTAAAGTTTCCTTAGGGTACTGGTACATCCTCTGCCATAAAAATTTCGGTAGTGTGCCCATGGTAGAGAGTGTTCATATACTCATATGTTACTCTTTAATAAGATAATCCAATGAATACTATTGAAGTCTGGTTAGGGTGAGATAGTTGCTTATAGGCTAATATATTTATTTTTTTAAATCATGCTGAAATACTGGGTAAAGGCAACTTCTAGTGTTTAAAGTGGATTATGGTTATCATAGGTAAAGATTGTGTCCCTCTTTTTATTTTGTTTTTAAGCAACAGAACCAAAAGAAATTAAAGTTCTTCTCAGCAATAGAACCAAAAGAAATTAAAATACTTCCCTTTAGTTGTCAACAGAAGGGCTGCCATTTGATACTACTTTTGTCTTTGTGGTTCCATATTAAGTGGTTTTTGCATGGATTCATACTACAGATTAATTGACATAAGATTTTTAAATATGCTTTGCCAATATGTCTTGATAGTACTGTAGAAGGACAGGCTCTGGTACCGGACTGGTACTAGACCAGAACAAGATTTCTGGTACCGAAACAGAACAGAATATTGTTGATGCCTACAACTAATGTTTAGCAAGTTCATGAAGGATCAATAGATTATAAAAAAAAAATTACAAAAGAATAGAAAATTTGTGAAAGTAAAACAAAAGGAGGTAAGAGTCTTTTGTTACCTTTAGCTTATTAACAAAATCCGATCCACACCTATGTACAAAAAGTTTCAAATAAACCAATCAATCAATGTGGGTCAGTAGGGGGATCTCCTTCCTTACTAATCATTTGCATGTCTAAATTCTGTAATATACAAGTCAGGAATTCTTCTTTTGACAGAGGTTTGTTGTAAACTCGCAATCGATGACCATTCACAAGTAGTGGTGTATGTTGTTCATCAATTGTCTTTATTCTGATTGAACCATTATCGTAGATAGTGTCAATTTCGTAAGGTCCCATCCAATGGGTGGTTAACTTACCTTTGAAGTTATTGAATCTACTGTCATACAATAGGACCCAATCTCCTTGTTGAAAATTTTTCTTTTTGAGATACTTGTCATGCCATTTTGTTCTTTGTTCTTGAATGAGGGTAGTTCGTTGAAGTGCTTCCTGCCTGGTTTCATCCAACTCATTAAGCTGCAAGAGTCTTTGTTGTTGGGCTTCATCCAAGTTCATGCCAACTTGTACTGCAGTCCTGAAGGTTTTGATCTGAAATTCTATGGGGAGAAGCACCTGCTTCCCATACACTAACTCATAGGGTGTATGTCATGTTGTATTCATCCAAGTGATTTTATAAGCCCATAAGGCTTCTAATAATCTGTCAGCCCAATCCTTATGGTGCAGTTGTACTATTTTGGTAAGAATGGACTCAATAACTTTGTTGGTGGATTCTACTTGTCCATTTTCTTGTGGATGATAGGGTGTAGATTTCCTGTGTTTGATTTGGTACTGTTCTGTAACAGCTTTGACTAGATGAGAGGTAAATTGAGTTCCCTGTTTAGTCAAAATTTCTCGCGGTACACCAAATCTAGCAAAGATATCATTAAAAAGGAAATCTACCACTGATTGTTTACTTGCAATCAGTAAAGCCTTTGCT
Organism: Picea engelmannii; assembly: GCA_009831015.1. Lineage (NCBI taxonomy): Eukaryota > Viridiplantae > Streptophyta > Pinopsida > Pinales > Pinaceae > Picea > Picea engelmannii. The sequence continues at coordinate 122,810 of ML802538.1, read as the reverse complement.
TCAACCCATTTAGTCACATAGTTAGTGCATACAAGTATATACTTTTTCTTTTTAGATGTAGGTTTAATGGGCCCTACAAAATATAATGCCCATTTCTCGAATGGTTCAATGACTACTTGGGCTTGAAGTGACATTTGGTCTCGTGCAGTAGGCTTACCCATTCGTTGACATTCATCACAATTGGATACATAGGTTTTAGCATCTATGAAAATATGAGGCCAGTAGTAACCTAATTGTAGAACTTTGTAAGCAGTCCTTTTGTCTGCAAAGTGTACTCCACAAGGGCCATCATGGTAGGCTTGTAAAATATCATGAATTTCATCTACCCTTACACATCTCCTGATCACCAAATCTAATCCTATTTTGTAGAGGCAATCATCGTGCCACATGTAATTTGCACTTAGTTGAATTACTTTCTATTTTTCTCTAGGAGACAATTTCTAAGGCATCTTCCTTGTTACAAGATAGTTAGCGACATCTGCACACCACGGAGTGAATGTAGAAATAGAAAATAAATTTTCATCAGGAAAGGTATCTTCTATTGGTGCATTATCTCCCAGATGAATCATTCTAGATAAGAAATCAGCCACAAGATTATCTTTACCAGGTCTATCAATAATGTTGATATTAAACTCTTGTAATAATAAAAGCCATCTTGTAACTCTAGGATTTGTTACAGGTTTGTTCATTAAGAATCGGATGGTTGAATGATCAGTGTGTAAAAAATCTTGATATCATGTAATATAGTGTCTAAATTTATTGATAGCATGGACTACAACTAGCAATTCCTTTTCTGTGATCATATAATTAACTTCAGCTGGAGACAGATTTTTACTGAACGAAGTAAATAGCTTAGGGAATTTTATTTTCTCTTTGTCCAAGGACTGCCCCAAGGGCCGCGTCTGAGGCATCAGTACAGATATGAAAAGGAAGGGACCAACTTGGTCCTCTTAATACAGGGGTAGTTGACAATTTTTGTTTTAGAATTTCAAAAGATATTTGGCATTCATCATCCCACTTAAATTCAGCTTCTTTGGATAATAATTTAAATAAAGGGGTAGCTAGGCTTGTAAAATTTGGAATGAATCATCTATAGTATCCACCATGTCCTAAAAAGTTGCGGACTTCCTTTTGTGAGGAAGGTATTCTGATTTGTGTGATGATATAAATCTTTGTCGTATCAACTCTCATGCCAGAATGGGAAATGTGATTTCCCAAAACAATACCTTCAGTGAGCATCATTTTTATTTTTCATTACTTAAGGAAAGGTTAGTTTCCTTACACCTAATCAAGACTTTTTTCTAAACTGGCCAATGCTTCCTGGAAGTCTTGTCCATGGAATATAAATTCATCCATGTAGACTTCCACACAATCATTGGTCAAGTCAGAGAAAATGGCTAGGACAGCTCTTTGAAAAGTGGCTGGGGCATTGCAAAGTTCGAAAGGGAGCACCCTATAAGCATATGTGCCCCAAGGGCAAGTGAAAGTGGTATTTTCCTGGTCTTCGGGTGCTATTTGTATCTGGTTGTAACCACTAAACCCATCCAAGAACGAAAAATACTTCTTTCCGGACAGGGTATCCAACACCTGATCAATAAATGGTAAAGGAAAGTAATCCCTATGGGTGGCTTTGTTTAACTCCCGGAAGTCAACACATATCCTCCACTTACCATTTTTATTGGGAACTATGACAAGTGGAGATACCCATTGACTATCTGAAATGGCGTATATGAGATTAGCTCGGAGGAGTTTTTGCAATTACTCTTTTACAATATCTTTAAGGGTTGGATTCATCCTTCATTGAGGCTGTCTGACTGGTCTGATTTGGTCATTAGTGTAGATATGATGTGTGCATGTGTTAGGGTGAATTCCTTTCATGTCTGCATAATCCCATGCAAAGGCATCAAATTGTCTTTGGAGCATTTCAATCACTTGTGTCTTTTGTTCTGGTTCCAAACTAGAATTGATATACAAAGGTTTTCCTGGGCTAATCTCAACAAGTTCAGTAGTTTCTTCCTTATCTGAGGAGGTTGGTGATAAAGTGTATAATTGAGTGATATCAGGGTGCCAAGTTTGTTGAAATTCGGAACTAAAAATATGTGGCAATTCTGCAAAAGACCTTGGGTATTCAATGCAATTTGTGTCAGCCAAAAATAAGCTTAAGAATTGTTCATCTGATTGTTCTTGTATTCCTCTTACTTGTTCAAGTGTTAACAGAGGTCTGATGCAATCTTCCTCTCCATAAGGGTTTTCTAACCAAATAGGTATTTCCTATGTCGGTTGGGAAAGAGGGAAGAGAACAAGTTTTTGGCTATGTGTGCCATTGGATATAGTCATCTCACCAGACCGACAGCTGATAAAGGCATCTGTTGTGGCCAACCAAGGGCAGCCAAGAACCACAGGGTGTCTTGGTTTGGAGGATGATTTAGAATAGATGACTAAAAAGTCTACTGTATATTCCCAAGAAGCTAGGGTGACTGTGACATCATCTAGACTTCCCGCGGGGCTAATGACTGACTTATTTGCCAACTCGATCATGGTTTGGGTTGGTCTTAGCTAACTGATTTGGAGCTTCTACATAGTGTCAAAAGGCATTACATTAATAGTTGCACCCAAGTCAATGAGTGTATTTGGTAGAGAAATTCCATTAATTTCAATAGTGACAACTGGGTTTCCAGGGTCATTATATTTGTATGGCGTTTCAGAAATGAATTCAGATAATTGTCCCACTACCTGAACAAGGGGAGGTTCCCTCTTCTTCCTTCCTAGTTTCTTAATGCAAAGATCCCTTATAATTTTGGTGTATATAGGGATATCCTTAATAGCTTGTAGCAGAGGTATTTTTATGCACACATTTCGTAATTCATCTTCTATATCTCTGTGCAAGGGTGGGTCGGGTTTCTTCACTAACAATCTTTCGAGGTAAGGTGGAAGATTAATTTGTTGGGGTACTCATACAGACTGAGAAGTGATTGGTATAGGAGGAGAGGCCTCTTCTTCTGCAGGGGTGGTTTGAGTGTTTTCTTCCTCAAAATGATTATTATTTTCTTCCTCACTTATTACTGCAGGATTTGATTGGTTTACAACTTTCCTAGGTGGGAAAGGTTTGAACTTATGTATTTTGCACAGGGTGGGCGGGTCGATTATTAGGGTTAGGGACTGGCTGGGCAGGGATTTTTGTTGGTCTCTGTGGATTGTGGGCAACTTGGTATCTTGGTTGTTGATTGGGATTTATAGATACTCGCTGCTGCTGATTAGGATTCAAGGGGGTTGTAAATTGTTGTTGTATAGGAGGTGGGAGTAAATCTTGCATCTATGGTGGGTTGAATCTAGGTAGTAATTGGGAAATGTTTGCAGGGTACTATGGATATGTAGGGTAAGAGGGATTTCCATACATAGGTCCCCTCCAACCTTGTTGCCAAGACTGAGTTTGTTGAGGTGTCCATTGTGGATAAGTCATTGGGGAAGGACCCCATTGTTGTTGTTGATATTGTGTATTAGGATCATAAAATGTATTGGGATTTTGGGCTCTCCAAGGCCTTCTAGAAGGGTATGGCTATTCTTGTGAGACTCCTCCTCCCATATACATGGCTTGTAGTTCAATCAAGGTTGGAAACTCAGATGTAGGGTGTTCTAGTGTACATAGACTACATATTTCTATGACATTTAATGGGCATTATTTCTCGTTGTTGTGCTTCCTTCGACATCTATGAAAAAACATTGCTAAAGCATCTTCTTCTTGTTTCTTTTTCATTTTTTAGAGTATCTAATTGGTTACTTATTGTGCTCAAGATGTCTGTTTTAAATTTCTCCAATAATTTTCCTAACTCAGTTCTGGTGACAGTCCCTGAACTTGTTTTGTATTTCTGCTAAAAGGGTATCTTGGTCCTTTGCATGTTTTAGCTTGTCCTCTTGAGTATCTCCTACAGTAATCTGCAATTTCTGAAAAAGGTTTTTGGTGTACATCTCCTGAATTCAACAATTTTAAAACTTCTATGCAATCATCCCTAAGACCTTTCAAGAATACAGTTCTTACTACAGTTGAGTCTGAGGTGAATAGTTTTGACTTTTGATAGTTGTATAGGAACCTTTCTAAGTAGTATTCAGGACTTTCATCTTCTGTTTGATGCATTTTAAAAATGTCATTTTTAACATTATCCTTACAATAGTCTTGGTATTTTCGTAAAAATGTGTCTTTCATTTGATCCCAAGAAAGGATTGTATTTTCTCCTAAGCTCATGAACCATCTTAAGGCTGAATCTTTCATTGTAGCAGAAAAAGCTTAAGTTTTTGGGCATCGTCTGAGTAGTTATAGCTTCTACATAATATGTCAAACTCAAATGAAAATAAATTTGGATCTTCAGTTGACATACCTCTGAAAGTGGGTAAAGATGATAGTGGGATATTCTTCATGCTAACATTTCTGGAAATATCTAATATTGGAAACCCAAAGGTCTCAGTCTCTGTAGCTGCATTTCCTTCTTCTTCTGCCATTCTATTGATGAATGGTTCAGAAAATGGATTTTCTGTGTCTCCTAAATGTTCAGCAAACTCATGTTCTGCCTGTCCCAATACTGATTCTTCTATTTTAGGTTCTCCTTATGGAGCCTCGCTGGATTTCCTTGAATTTTCTGTTGGTGGAATTTTTCCTACACCAGTGTCGGTTGGATTAGTGGGGGGGTTTGTTTTTGAATCTTTGGAGCTTGCAAATCTACCCTTGTTATCTCTATATCTATGCATAAAATGGAAATTTGATTCTTTAACTGAATTGAAATCCTAATTCTATCTAGAAGGTAAGAAGGCAACCTGGCTTCGGAGAACCCCACTCTAGTGTCCACGTGGCTCTTCACTCACGTCTTAAACGTTTTATCCTCCTCCCTCAAGAAGCCTTTTAAAACATTTATGCAAACAATCTAAGCTAAAAATTACTTCCTACCATTTGCAACTCCCCAACAACGGCGCCGAAATGTTGTGCTACTTATATGTCTAATATAATGCACTCATTAATTATCAATCCAAGATTCGTAATCAACAGAGTTACAAGACACTAGTAAGAAAGGTAATTTCTAATGTCACGAGTATAGAATCAAACTAGATTATGTATGCTGGAAACAAATCAAAATAGCAAACTACAATGCACTTTTGTTGTATTTCACAGAGAGGCTATCTATTCCATTATGGCACATGCAAGTATGAGATGGAATTGGTTTGATAGATCAACTCTGATGTCTGACCCAGAAAACTAACTATGCAATCCACACTTTCTGAAAGTAAATCATACATCAATCAGCATAGCATGGGTAGTTCAATAGTCAATATGTTGGTTTTGTTGTGGTTCACAATGAACTTCACTAGTTCTTATCCAAGTAGTTTTGACTATTTCTACCAACATCTATGATCACTCAAGGAAATCAAATTCATGAGAATAGAAATAGGGCATATGCAAAAACAGAGAAATTAAAGATCTCTAAGAAATTATAGAATGGAAATCTTAATCTAAGTTGTACTACTATCATCTAACAGAGTTAAAGCTTTAGCTGATTCAATGTTTATACTACTGAAAACAAATACTAATGCTAATCTACAAAGAGGCTGACCTTTGTTGGGAGGTGGGCCCTTGCTGCTTCAACAGGTCAGCTATTGAAGTCTACAGGAAGCTTTCTTTTAAAACACACATTACTCTCACTCACACTTCAAAACATAAAATCAAAACTCTCTTTAACAACTCAACTCATTCTTAATCATAGATAATCAGAATATGGAGATAAAATGGCATTCCATTAATCTTCACTCAGGATATGTTCTATACTATCATACACTGCTTTACATATTGGTGATATGCTAACTCTCCTACTCTTCTACCATCCTTGCCACGTCTATTTAATAGTCTGAATCGTGAAACACAAGGGGGTGAAGTGATTTGCAAATCAATCAGTTGTTAAGTTTAATCATTCGGTTACATCTTTAGCTTCATCCTCATGACACGAAGTGCATGAGGATGAGGCAATCAACAAACTATTCTTATCATAGCAAATAGATGTCCACCAATTGACTTAGGCGAGATCTGGCACTTAACTTAGTGCATTAGGCTCTTCCATATTAGTACCGGATCGTAACAGGTAGATGGTACATGATCATGACAGAGCGTAAAAGGTGGTACCGGATCATGACAGAGTGTGGCCGTTGGTACCAGATCATAATAGTGTGTGGTGTTGGTACCGGATCGCAATAGGTAAGATTTAGTACTGAATGCATTTGGTACCAGATTCGGATAGCAGCAGTCTTGGTGCGCAGGTACCGGATAGATGAGCTGGTACAAGAATGCTAGATATCTAGAGGTAAAGGATTCACATATGACAAATCGAGCATTAGTACATGAAACATTTAATTCCTTAACTCAATAAACCACAAATTGCATGAATTAACCATACTTTACCTTATGACCTTATTACTGGCAATTGGTAGCGTTCTTATCATTCACTCAAGATTTAGGTAGGCCAAAAAGGTATAGGTGAAGAGTATAATAGGGTAATGGGAATGTCAATTTCGGGTCTCAACAGTCCTTAAAACCATGATTCAACGTATGGTAGGGGAAAACAAGACATCTTGGCATCTACAACTTTTCTTTTCCCTCTAGGCTTACTATACTTCAATGAAAAATGCTAATGGATTCATTCCTTTCCAACTAGTATATGGAATAGAAGTTGTTTTACCAATCAAGTGTGAAATTCCCTCATTGAAACTCAAAGTAGAACTCTTGCCTCACACTTCTGCTGAAGAAGAATGCTTCTTACACTTGACCAGGTTGGATGAAACACGTCATGATGTCACTCTCGTTAACGAGATGTATCAAAAGTGAATCAAGAATCAATACGACAAATATGTCCACCCTCATACTTTTGAAAAAGGATACCTAGTCCTCGTTTATGACCAGGCTCATGATAATTTAGGGAAAGGTAAGTTAGAACCTCTATGGCATGGTCCTTACATTGTGAAATGTGTTTTACATAGAGGCTCCTACGAGCTAGTTGACTACAATGGAATCTCCCTGGGTGAGCCCCGAAATGGGCTTTACCTTAAGAAGTACTATGTATAGAACATCTAGCATGCGTTCTTTGTGCACTATTGTATTTTAGTTTGGTGTGTCTTTTCTTTTGCATGCTCGAGTTTTTTCCTTAGACGCTTATACTGTGTCTTGTGTTTTCATGCACAGATAAAATCTTCCTTTCCTATATTTGTCAGTTTTGCGGATGGCGCTAGTCAACACACCCAAAACATTTCTTTTGCAGCTTGGGTTGTTTACCACTCTGATGAGTTGGTGAGTTCAGGAGGTATTTTCTTAGGATCGGCAACTAAAAACATGGTAGAATATCATGCTGTCATCAAACTTTTAACCGAAGCCTCCTCCCTAGGTGTTTCTCATATGATCATTAACCTAGACTCTCAACTCATGGTCTGTCAACTTAATAGAATCTATTTTATTCGCAATCCTATCCTACTAAGTCTCCACTTACGAGTTCATCATCTTGAACGAATGTTTGATTTCATCGAATACAGACACATACCAAGAGAAATCAATACCATTTCGGATTCGTTAGCCAATTACATCATGGATCGGTATCTCGCACATAGATAAGGTTTCATAAAGGAAATGAATCATAAATCACATGTAAATTAAAACACATCACATTAAAAACATCATTTAGGCCCCATAAAAACTTGGATATATATATATATATATATATATACGGCGTGATGGAAAATGTTTGATTACATCAAAAAAGTACATAGAAGGGTAAAATGTTGGGTCCTCGCCATAACATCGTCATAAATACTATATAAAAAATATCAGTGAGTTCCTAGTCCTCCTACATCACATTGTGCTCTAAGTAGCACACCACCACATGGGCTACTCATCTCAATAAAGATTTAATACTCTTAGGGACTCCCACTGTGTGTCTCTACAAGTGAAAGGGTACATCCCCCCTCTCAAGAGGATGGATACCCGTCGTAAGACCACAGAGATTTGTCTCCACCTCTTGAAGACCCCCTACTGCTACCTCATGATCTACTACTATCTGATCATCCCCGCAGCACCCCAATGCCAGTATCTCTGTCGAACGTGTTGCTCCCCTGTGTGCATGATGAAACGATACATCCATTAGAAACTCTTCTGCGTACCCCAAAAAATAATACAAGTTTTAAAATAAAAAAAAACACTTGACAAGATCATTTTTGGTTTCTTACCTGATGTGTCCCAATCCACCCCATCTGGAAGGACCAGGTCCATGATTCCCCAAAAATCCTCCGGCGTATGGGAAGTATTCTATCACAATCAATTGGCATCCCAGCCAAGCGAAGAAGTCACTAGTGAACCTGAACTTTGTCTTTGATCCTAATCTCGGAGACAAGCTAGTCCATTTCTCCAAATGTGTTTCTCCCACTGGTCATACTACTAATGCAATCTGAGGTTGCATCTGAGGAATGCGTTCTAAGAAGAATGAAACCAAGAATGAACCGTATCCAAACTAGTTTTGCTGCCCTTCTCTGCATCTCATAATTTTCTCCTTCACATTCTAAAGGAACCCTGCACTCCAGTTAAATAGTGTTGGCTCTAGACACTGTAAACCATAGGCCACCTATGATATTAAAACTAAGTGCAAGATGGTACTTCCCGCTATACTTGTAATGGAAAATAGAATGGACCGAAGAGGTAGATCCCTGATGTATTTGATTGCGATTCTACCTCCCACTAATCTCGATCCTAGGACACAATGGTTTGCCAAGTACTCATCCACAGGCACGGGAAGTGCCCTCTATCCAGATAATATAATGGGGGGCCCTCTCTTTGAGAGGCCATTCAGGAAGTACACATCTTCCAACTCGATGGTAAGAAGTTGAGTTCCAATTTGGAACCCTTGTTCCGCAACATTCCATAGTCCGATCATATACTCAAGAAGAAGAATCTCTTTCTTCATCTTTTGCATCTTGAAGAACTTGAGGAGACCGCAGATCCTCAATGTGGCCCTTGATCGGGGACTTTGCAACATGGCCACTTCATCGATCTCATGCTCTCTTTCTTTCCACTCGATCATGACTTTTTCCGAATTTACCTACAATCATCAAAAACCAAAAGTCATTAGTCACGTTTTTTTGGCAATTATTGGGCAATAAAAATTTTAAAAACATTTATGCTCTTTTTATGAGGCCAACGCCCCATTTACACGCACACCAGGGCACCAACACTCCCTTAATATGGCCACCAGGGCGTTGTGGAAAATGATAACGCTCCCCTTCACATATTGAAGGGACGTTGGTAGTTTTTGGGTGTTTTTATGTGTGTTTTGGGAAACACCCTTTAACCTCTTACACCAGAGCACTAGCGCCCTGCTTTTCAGCTTGGAGGAGCACTGGGAAAATTGGGCAGCACTCCCCCTAACAATCTAGAGGTACGTCGAGCCCTTTTGAGCACTTGGGACAACCCAGGGCATCAATTTTTGAACCCAATTTTTGCCTAAAAATGAAATGTAAACCGTACAAATTGAAGAGAGGAAGAAAAGCACCAACCTGATCCAGACGGCGACAAAAATAACTAACCATATCTCCAACACCGAACAAAGCAAGATTCACCCTCCAAAGCTCAAATTCTCCACTGCTACAAACCTTTGCACAAATGAAATGGTAAAAGACATTTTTACCTTATTTTACTATTATAAATTTCATTTCTTTCCTAAGACATAGTTTTTTTGGGTTTTGAAAAATATTTTGGAGGCCTTATTAATACGCTGACATGCATTTTTTACATTATTGACAGGTTTCAGGGTAGTTTTGTTCGGTTTTAATCTTGTCACATTAACAAGCATAGTCTTAGTTTGTTCTCACGCTCGGAAAAACATAAGAACGTACCAAGTAAACTTTTATCTATTTTTTGGACTCGCATGGATACATGAAAAAGGAACCCCTTGGAGTCACCTTTAAGCTCTTTTCAGACTCTCTAAATGTGAAAATATTTTCGAGTGATATTGCTTCCTTTCCCACTCATTACAAGGTTTGAAAGGGCATCTTTCGAGTGATAATTTATCTCTTTTTCGGCCTCGCGAGACTAACATTATGAAAAAGGAAAACACTGGAGTCATCTTTAGGTCATTTTTTAGACTCTCTAAACATGAAAAGATTGTCAAGTGATCTTGCTTCCTTTCCCACTCATTAAAAGGCTTGAAAGGGTGTCTTTTGAGTGATAATTTATCTCTTTTTCGGCCTCAAGAGACTAACATTATGAAAAAGGACAACACTAGATTCGTCTTTAAGTCATTTTCCAGACTCTCTAAATATGAAAAACCACTGAGTTTACCTTCTCTGGACTCGTTAAACAATCATACACTGAAGGGCCCATATGGGACCGAACCCTTACTTCTTCCAGTTCGTTAATAAAGGAAGAGGGACTTACCGAAGGTTTGTTATATCGAGAATGTGTTACCCTAATCGAGCTCATTAAATCAAAAAGAGGTACTCGTCTATTTGGATGGGGGAAAAATTGAAAGAATCAAGCCAAGCAGTTTTTGAAAACATTTCCAATAACTTTTACAGTCGCCCTTGAACATGACACTTTTTCTATAATCCATTGAACCTATGCACTAAACAAATCCGATGAGTTTTCTTACTCCTTTGGGTCACCCGACGAAAGTCACCATATCCATTACATCATTGTGTTTTGGTCCATGTCATATTTCAGTTGTTGTGCCTCAGTGTTCAAGGGAAGTATTTTCCTCGAGAGTCAACCGTCACAAATTTCCTTTTTCAATACCTGTGTCAGTCCATGTTCATTTGATTCACCAATTTACATCTCTGTGTCAGTTTTGTGTCATTGATGGGGGATAAATCAAGGCCCTCCTTCGACGAGTCTGTTCCTGTCAACTTCATCACATTATCTGGGAACTATACCTAGAAACTAGTTAGTACCTTGGGACTTGCATGCCTTAATGGCAGGCCTCCTCACGTTCGATAGTGGGTTTACATCATTGACCTATGATCGGATGATTCCATGGAGGTTTGACTTCAGCTCATCCATTCACATTTGTTGGAATGTACTAGGGTACCTTGGGAATCATTGACATCAATGATGATTTCCCTCACGTTTGTTAACGGTTTACCTCATTGATTGGTAATCAAGTGGTTTCTTCCATGTTTGACATTAGGAAATCTATTCACATGGTTAGATTCATACTACATCAGGATCGGTAAGAAGACCCTGGGTTGATTCATCACTCTTATATGTACTTTGCCCAGGTTGCGATGAAATTTCTTTTAAACATTGACACATATACTGTCACATAGATCCACTTTGTATTGGTCGTAGCTATGTCTTGTCATTTCGTAGATCCACTGTGTATTATTTGTGGCTATGATCAGTTCAGGTCATAGGAGTATAGATCCACATTGTATCTTCAGTGGCTATACCTTTTTGTCAATATAATTATGGATCTGTAGTGTATTTTATGGCGTCCATACCTTGAAAGTCTTTATCACTCAAGCATCGGTATGCCTCCCTTGGGTTTGAAACATGTCATAATATTTGTTTGATGGTTGTGTGTACTTCTTCCAAGTTCTTTGAGTCCATACCCTTGCTTGAAAAAGTCTACAAAGTAGTTCAGTCATCAGTTCTCATCTTCTAACTTCGCACCACATCAAAATTACTCATTACAATGATGGCCTAGTGTCATCGTTACCAATGTCGCAAGTGTTGCATTTTTTCCACAAGTGTCGTGAAATCATATTGTCATCTTGCCTATGTCGTGTCTCTAAAGACATTATCAAGAACACTCAAAAGATTGGTTTTGAAGAGGAGAAATAATTTGACAGAGAGTACAAGTCTTTTTCCATGGAAACAACCACTAAAAAATGAATTTTGGAAGGTAGTGCTCCCCTATACATTGTCAGGGAGTGCCAACGCTCTGTACCCTCTTTTGGTGGAGTGTTCCAATGCTCTGTGCCCCATTTTGAGGGAGCGCTAGGATTTTTTGAGCGAATTTTGGACTGTTGAGGAAAATCAGGGAAGAATCCCCTCATATCTGGAGTTGGTTGGATTTGTATCTGAGGTCAAGGCTCGATCTTAGGGAAGATCCACAACTGAAGGATAAGAATCCTCAACCTATCCCAAGAATCTCTTAAGTTGTTAGGCCTCTCCAAGACTATATACGGAGGCCTCCTCATGGTAAAAGGGAGATACATTGAAGGCATCAAACTTATGATCTCATAGGGGAGATTTATCATTGAAGCATCATCATTTTGTGTGGATTATTTGAGAAAAGGGTTGGACAAGGAGAGTTGGGAGAGGTTGTTTCACCTTCATCCAAGGTCTGTAAGTATTCTATGTTGTTCTCATTAATATACATATGTTCTTGGCCTGTTTATTTCAAGGTTGTGTTTGTTCTACATGAATGTGTCTCTATTAGATAGATCTCGTTTCAAGCTAATCTTAGTATAATAGGAAGTTTGTTCTGTCTTTGTTTTTTTTTTAGGACATATCGAAGAACTTGGGGATCAAAGCTCAGCTCAGACTTTGCGAGGATGAACATCATTTAAAAGGTATTCCTTTCTTCCTCTTCTCTATACTTTAGTTTAACTAGATGTAAAAGGATGTCAGTGACCAACGTTAGCACTCTTTTTGTCTTGGTCTTAGGAGTCTAGATCCCAAGAGGGGATCCACTTGTCCATAGGGGGATTCTCCTGTAACAAGAGATGGTCACAAGGGGAGCATGAGCGTCATGAATTCAATATTGCATCAGAGTGATAACCTATGCCAAAGACTGAGAGACTCTCCAAATGCAGGGAGAGAGAGTAATCCCAAGCTTAGAAACATAGAGAAACATCAAAGGAATATAGATAAGGGGAGAATCCCAAAGGACAGTGCAGACAGGGGGAGAAACCCTAAGAATATTTCAGTCAAGGGGGAGCAACCCCAAGGAGAGATACCCTTTTTCATTGATTTAAAAGGGAGGGAGATAGAAACATCGATGAGGAGTATGAGAATGAATGTTATCATGACTAATTTTTTCCATCAATGTTGGTGGTGCCATCAATGCCAAAGGGGGATACTATCAGACAATTTTCTTAGATTGATGGACAATTGGTTTGGATTGTTGGTTGTCATTGATTTCAACCTTGGAGAGTGATATTGTAGATTTATGTCAACCCTTAGAGATTGATGACAACCCTTGAGTATGTTTGGTATCTCCAAAGTTATGGGTAAGGAACCCAAGTTTGGTTGAGGTATAAAGGTATGAATATCAATGTGTTATCACTCCAGGAGTCTCTTCGGGTTGTATATCAACAGATCCTGGTAACTTAATCATAATGCTCAATAATGTATTGAAGATTGTTATAGAAAGATTTGCCTCACCATTGCTATCTTGCACAGAGGGCATTTTTCCATTTCCCTATGCAGACTTATCAAACCCCTTTTTGATAAATCCAGAGCCAAAAATATATGTTTTTCCACATATATGCTCCCTAACTTCTTTACAATATGTGTATATTCTTGATGCTCCACTACAGCTCGTGTATATCAGGATTTGAGCCAGAAAATACAAAATGAGGTCAGGTTTCCATGTCACAACAGAAGATATCTGATATTTGGCCTTCCATATACTAGAAACATTCTAACTTGGCCCTTCAGTTGCATCCTAGAGGCTATAAGAGCACAATTTCGAGCTATGGAAAAAAGAGAGAGAAAGCATTCAAATTTGAAAGCAAAGTTACTCTGGAGAAATTACTTCATATTGAATCTGCATCCCTTTGTCCCTCAAGTCTGAACACAATGTTCAGCCCCCAAGCTCTTCCCGTATTATCAAGAGAATCTCTTTATCTCTTTGTTATGAGCTTGCCTTTGGTGGAGGATTGAAGTGGTGGAGACCCAGTTGGAAGGAACTTGGTTTCTTGGTTTCGAACCGTGCCGACATAGAAGTCTGTAATGTTGATACTTTTGTTGATCAATTATTAATAGAAATACTCTTTTCCCGTCTTGTCGATATCTTTCAAATATATGATTATTATCCATGGGCATGTTTGTAATGTTTATTAATGGATTGTGCTATCTGATGTGCTAACCCATTTTATATATTGTCACTATATACTTGTGTCGCTTGTTTGTTGAGAACTTCTTACAGGTGTAAAGCTTTGAGTCAAAGTTCTCAAGGGTGGAACGACATCAAACGATTGGATCGAGGTAGGCTCCTTCCTAGTATTGCACATTAGTTTATATAGCACATGTTGGAATTGAGTTGATTTTTGCAGTCATACTTGTCTGTTGTGGTTTACCCTTGGCCATAGAGAGTTTTTCCCTTGTAACAAAATTGGCGACTCCACTGGGGAGAGATCTTCCTTCTAAGGGTTGAAGTATTTTTCCTTCTTACATTGCTCTTTTGCCTTTTTATTTCTTGTCGTATCACACTTGGATAGAGTCTATTCACTCTAGGTCTGAGTTTTCATCCTTTTTACCTTGCCTAGCCTTGTTTTAAAAGATATACATCCTTTTTTCCCTGACAGTTGCATGTATACACTTGTTGTCCCATTACAAGAGGCATATATATGCCCTTTTCTCTTGAACAAGAGCGTATACGACTTCCCCCTTGCTTGTTTTCTTGGTTTAGTGACTATTGGATCACTGAGCCTTCTTGGGTCTCTGTGGTACCTGTTGATATTATCTGGGATGACAGGAAACCTTTTTGGAGTTGAATTTTTGGGCGGCATCTTTCTCTTTGTTTTCCATTTTTTGATTTGTCCTTGGTAGTTGGGTTGTCTTCTTAGTTGCTTGGTATTTTGCTTGAGTGATTGCTTTTATACACAGTATAAGTTGTATATCAAGTCGCTTATCAGTCCATGCATTTTCTTTTTTAAATACATTGAAAATACAAAAAAAAAATAGGCATTTTGCATTGGTTGGTATTTTTGTCTTTGAAACTTTATCATTAGCTTAGCACATTTTAGCGAAAGATTGCATTTTATTTCTGAGTTGCAAAATTAAAATTGAAGATTGCACTGTTTTATTTAGCATATCATTCACTGAAAAGTTAAAGTTAGGCTTGCATTATATCTATTTTTATTTTTGTGCAGAGTCATAACACCATGAGTTTCATTTCCATACCCTTTTGAGTAACCATGGCCAATAAAATTTATGCTTTAAATTAAAATTGATTAGTCACAATTTTATTTTTTAGGGTGCACAAACTAGCCTATGATTTAGTGCCTTGGAATAGGATTTTGTGAGTAAACTTCTCCAAGGAAATTAAATTAACTTATGTGTCTGAGATAGGGAGTTGAGAAATCCATTGTATAATTGGTAATATCAGGAGGCTCCGCTCACACCGGAGTTAATCACGAGGTCGCACGAAGTTAGTTGAAAGGATAACCCCTAGATACTCACCTAGCATCAGAGATATTTTTGTGGATTTATTCATATTTGGGGATCTTGCTAGTGCCCATACCTCTGTGAGAGGCGATGCTTTCAAGGTTTCGGGCTTTGATACCCTGCCCATATGGTGATCCAAACTTACGACTACTCTCCTGTGCATCGGTTATATAATGGTTTATTAGTTGCTTGACTTAGGTTTCTCATAGGTTACTTGCAGGGGTTATTCTGCTTGTATCCTGAGTCAGATAGGGGTTGGACAACACACAGCCTTTATGGAGGATTACCTCTATGGGGGGGTCTGACCAACTGGTTGTTAAGCCTACGAGGGCCCTTATAATTGATTTTGTTACCTCCAAACTTTAGCATGGATTCTTAGGTCCCTCTTGGACGAGGCATACCTTCTTTAGCAAGGGAGGCCACTCAGCCACTTTAGCCCGTTTGCATGCATATTGGTCGTTTGGCATTTTAGTATGCTCTTTGATTACTAGTTGGCCCTAGGATATATTTTTATTTGTTGAGAGTCATAAGTCATCATGGAGTCACACCAACTTCCTTGGAGATCTTGTCGGTTGTTACAGTTACCACCGATTTTTGAGCTATTGCCTTCTAAAAGGCGTAGAGTTATCAGAAGTGGTACACACACATCCACTTTTCAGACTTACGATCCCACAAGGATGAGTACTGAGCCTAGCCTTCAGAACACTAGGATTTCATCAACTCCCAATCCCACTATAGTTAATGGCACTCCTTCAACACCTGCAGCTGCTACAGTTGCAGCGTCGGAGGCCTACACTGGTACTATGGCTTGGCCCATAGTCAATGCTTCATCTCTTGCCTCTAACCCTTTTGGGGGTTTTGGCCACTCGTCGAGTTACAATGTTCAGACCATCCCCATGGCTACTAGTTCGTTCTCTTATGGTATGCCAAGTTTCACTTCGCAGTCTTCGACTACCATCCCAGCTGCTAGCCATAACGCTAGCCTTGGACTCGGGGTCACCACACCTCCTTACACTCTTTTCCCATTTGGTAACTCTCATGTTCCCCAAGTGAATCCTAATGTAGGAAGTGTCCCCTTCCCTAACTCCGGGTCTAATCCTTCTATGGCTGGATGGAACAACCAGGCTGGCGGACAAGTTCTGCCCTATATCCCTATCCCCTCAGTGTCGAATTCAACCCATGCTTTTTGCATAACGAATCCACTTCAATCCTCTGGATTCCCACCTGAAGGAGTTCAGTCTTATGTCTTGGGCACCCCCCAGACTAGATCTAATCTAGTTGGGGGCAGTTTTAACAACCCTCAGTTTTGAGCTAATCCAAATGGGGGCAACTTTCATAACCCTTATCAGAACATTCCTGCAGGAATGATGCCCAATCCATATTTCACGAATCTTCCCGGAGGAGGGTATTTTAATTCTGGACAAGGTCATGGTCCTTACCAGAACCCTGGATGGAACGCAGCTCCTAATACTCAGTCTTTTGCAGGAGGATGGGGTCAGGTGTCGCAACCCCGTATTCCCTTTCTGGCCACACTTAATCTTCCAGATGTTTCTAAACTAATGAATGACCTGGTGAGTCATGATCCCATATGGCCCCCTATCCCCACCAAGATTATGTCAGAAATTACAAAGTTTGATGGTAAGAATGGCGAGGACCCTGGTGATCTGATCAGGGGATCAAATTTTGCTCAAAAAATTCAAAGTGTTCGGAATCGCTTCAAACCGGACGAGAGCGTAGGCCTCGTCGTTGCAAACCCAGCGCAACTCATTTCGTCTCAAACAGACGTCAGGAGAGAGAGATATTGCAATCTGTTCGGAAAGTCAAATAGGCAAAAAAAGGGGATGCTGACTATATAGTCCGTATAGTCCGTACAAGCTGATGTGGCAGGTCCGTATGTCCATACGTCGACGTGGCAGAGGTGATGTGGCTGACACTTGGGTGAATCGGAATGCGGCACGTAACATATTCTTGATCAATGGTAAGGTGCCATGTGGCCCAGTCATGGGCTGCCACATGGCACCCCTTTATTGGCTAATGGTTTGATTAAAATTTTATGGGTCCGTGGGGGTCGAACCCTGGACCTCACCACTAGTGTAATGCTTTAACAAAGTCCACATGACCAATACGCCCATACAATGTTGCTTACCATATGATGGTTTGCATTGTATTTAAATTTGAATGTTTGTATATATGGGCGGGGGTCGGGCCGGGGCTTAGCCCCGGCCCATGGTTGTATTGTTATTACATATGGCCACCATATATGCGATTGCGCGCGGATATAAAAAATCCCCCAGTCACGTATGCATTACCATATGACTTAGTATAATAGTTGGCGCATTTTCAAATTGTGGTTTGAATGGTTCAAACGACCCGCCATGTGTCATGGTATTATTGCCTATGAACTTAGCCGTTTGTGCCGGACGTATGGAAGATTAATGTGCCCAGGTGCTAGGCGGTTAGGGGTTGGCGTGCCCATAACCATCCTATAGTTCGTACCATTGGCACGGTTGCACCCGATGCTGGGTTTTCACGCTTTATATTGTGTGTGTGCCAGGTTCATGAAACAAGGGTGCATTTTCTAGATGCAGAGACAGCAAGCTTGAAGGGGGGACTTCTAGGAGGCCTAACTTCTTCGTTTTTCGACGTATTGAGGTGCCGAAAAATCCCATCTAGGGGTTTTTGGATTCTCTAAAGCCATTGGAGCAGTCGGTTGGTCAGTTTGAGCATTGTAAGGCATGGTTTTGAGCACTTTTTTCAATTAATAATAATGATCCATTGGAAGTTGGACCAGGAGATGTAGCCCAAGAGAGGGGTGAACTCCTTTATCAATTGTTGTGTTTATGTGCTTATGTTCATTGATTATGCTACTGTCTATGTGTATTTTGCATGATTAATCCTTTAATTTATGTGTTGCAAAGTTGATCCATTTGCTTTTAACACATAACATTTACTTGCAATAATTTCAAGATTTCAAGTCTTCTTCATTATTAGATCAAGTTGCTATCAGAGCATTGGTTTTTGAAGACTTGATTGTTTTGCAAGTGTTTTGTTTCTGATGCTCACAAGGTTGAAACTCACAAGAGGAGAAGGTCAACTTGTGGAGCCAAGTTCTCATCCGACAAGGAGGAAGCATATACCATCACCGCAAGTTTTAGGGAGGCATTCACCAAGTATGGCTCATGAAGAAAGTCATGAATGTGTTCCTGCAGAAGATGAAGATCTCAGAAAAGATGTCATGGAGATGAGAGAGATGATGAAGATCTTGATGGAAAGGAACATATTGTCGCAAGGTGAAGGCTCCAACCCTTCAAGGCATAAGGGAAGAAGTGGTGACAAAACTCCAAACGGAAATGGAGGGAATGGTGCTTCTCCACCACCCTCTCCTCCATCTTCTTCTTCTTCTTCT